>JANCMC010044589.1:1999334-2030581 GCA_024363005.1 Charaxes varanes | reverse complement strand
TCGCCATTGGAGCCGGCGTCTCTTACAGTCTTGTAACTAATGGGCTGAACTCTAGAGTAAAGTTTTTTGTGAGAGTTACACAGATCGTGGTAAACATATAATAGGCTTTTGTAATGGTCGCCATTGGAGCCGGCGTCTCTTACAGTCTTGTAACTAATGGGCTGAACTCTAGAGTAAAGTTTTTTGTGAGAGTTCCACAGATCGTGGTAATCAGTGGCCTTCGTCACTCAGTTTTTAGTACAAACATCATTCTGTCAGTATTCAAAAGTTTTATAAACGTTTATGATGATGCTTGTTTAAATTTGGTGTATATAAAGCTATAATATAACTTTTTTGAAATTTATTGCAGAATTTACGTGTCTTTACACGTAAATTCTTCTTTATTTATTTTTAAAAGTGAAGACCAAAGAATGCGCTTCACAACTTAGTGTGACAGCCGCCGAATATTTTTACTTTACCGAAGAAATTTAATTTTGATCAAAAAAAAAATCAATAGTCACAAGTGTTTATAAAAAAGAAAAGCAGATGTGAAAGTTTAATTTTGACTTTAGGCTCGGATTCCGTATCTTGGAAGATTTTTTTTAGGTTTCGTAAAATCAACTCCACTTTTGCGTATAATGGCGTTCACTTTTATAATAAACTTCCATCAAATATTCGAGAGATGTCCGTAAATAAATTTAAAACCCTTATAAAAGGTAAGCTCATTTAGAAATCCTATTATAATGTCATGAGGTGTGAATCTAAATTTTAGTATTGGGAAGTAGTATAGAGAATATAAATTAAGCGAATCAAACCTCATTTATATTGTAAACCTTGTTTTCAACTTGTATATGTCAACAGTTCATAGACACAAAGTAATTATTAAAGGTAAAGTAGTTTAGTTCAAATTTTAACTCCCTCTTGGGCAGGTTAGTGGCAAACCTTCAAGATCTACTTTTTAAAAGAATATTAAAAAAAACTTCTAAGATACTGATAGAAAGAAAGAAATAGTATTTATTCAAACATCGTGAAAAATTAACTTCTGACAAACACATACTACCGTAACAACTTAAACTAACATGAGACTGATGTATTTAAAAAATATATATTAATTGATAGAACACCAGACACTTCAAAGCCCCCTAAAGAAAGGCCCTTTCGACAGTTTCTTGATTTCGACAGACAAGTTTTAAGGTAACTCCTGATTTTATTAACATACATTTACGAAAAAGAAATTATTCAAAATATATTAAATTTCAAAAAATCATTTCTTAGTAGTTTACTCAAATAGTTTATCGAACAACAAACCAAGACTATCCCAGCTTCGTATATTATATTTGCCAGATTTTATGGATACTGGGATGATAGAGATTCTGAGTTTGGTATAATACATAATTTAGAGATTCACTACTTTTTGGCTGATGATACCATGGAAATTAAAGAAGTAATGCCAGCAAATTCGGGCATGGAAGCTGGACCTATGTTTATGAAAAGAATGCGGTTGCCAAGAGTGAGTAGAATTCTTTGTTAATTTCTGAAACTAAAATAATTACTTTTAGTTTATGGTTGTACCATAAAAGTTTCAGCATTTCGTGAGGTATACAAGAGGCCACGAATGCGTTTTCGCAAGACTAGATGCTTGTACTCAATAATGAATGGAAAATTTTTTTAAACTAAATTTCCAATTATATCTCTAGGGGAGAGATGAGGGGCAATATTCTAAGAGTACCGTATGGCGTACTGAAGAGTAACACACTAGAACAATGATTGTGTATTTTTATACTGAGGAAGGAATTTTCCTGCAATTTTTCTGTGTCCGCTTTGAGCACTCTTATTTTTTCAAATAAAGAGTATTCTAGTCAATACACGCACATACTCAAACGTAATCTGCAGTAAATTTCATCTATTATTTTTCTATATACACTCTTGTTAATTATTATGACTGGTATACAATAGAGAGATTATATTTTATAGCTCACGTTTAATTTCAATTTAATAGAAAATGCCATCGCGTATAGAAATGACCGGAGGACCAAAATTACCATCATACAGTCCTGCGGATCTCAGTATAGGTGCTGTTCTTAATGTGTATGGGCGGAAAGTTGTCCTTATCGATTGCGATCCATTCACTAAGGAATATTACCGCGTCCATTATGGCTTTGGTAAAAATACCTTCATTATGTATTCTTATTGTCGTTTGTATTTGTACTGTATTTTGATATAAGTGAACGGCTCCTCGGTAAACTATCGTATGTTCGAAATGAACATTTTACAGTAGAGCGCTTCAAAAATGTTTTCTTTCACTAAACCAATAAATTTGAACTTAACGTTCTTAAATTTTCACCATAAACAAATAATGTATATAGCCAAAATATGGCGTCTGTCTAAATTACTATTTTTTGTAGTTTCTTAGGTAAGGCAGTTACGACATTTTGCTTCGAATATGCAAGTAGTAAAAAAATGAAAAGTGGCACATGCACATACACATATATACACACTTAACATGCTTTTATTGAATATTTATGAGCGTTTACATTATGTAAATATATATGAATTGGTATGTATTTTATACCAGTATGAAATGATTTCTAACCTTTTAGTTAATTTACTAACAAGCAATAAAAGCTTGTTTTCAAAAAATCTTTTTTTCTTTATTTTAATCTATGACTACAGAATGCTTTAGTTGGCAATTAAAATTTTAATTGTGTTTAATTTATTTAAAATAGGTTAGTGAAGCGTTAGGGATGTCGTAATTTAAAATAATATTAGTTATTTTTATTTTTCTCATATTAAGTGGATATTTTTATAGTAAATTGTTTTTTTTTTTTTTTGAGAAAGAAATGTCTTAGCCCATAATCCATAAAAATCGTTATATTGTTGGCGTCTGAAATTTCATACAAATTATTATATTTTTTTGTCTTCTGAACACAGCAGCTTTAATTCTGTATTTTTGCCCACGGAATGTATGTACGGTTTTTAATCTGCTTTATTCCACCCCAATAATTTTGCCTCCAGTGGGTGGACCTTCCTTTTTATCTGTCCGATAAGGATGCAATTCGATCAGTCACCTTTGCGATATTAGTCGAAAGGTTGTAGGGATCGTGGGGGGTTACGAGGATGACATCAGATGGCAATCGGTTATCTTAAACCGCCCCACAGCCACATCCTCTACAATCTAAGCGGATCCTGGTATATAACCGAGATAACGCTATGAAGAAGAAGATATGGATTCAATTTAGAAATTTCCTCCTTAATAAAATCAAAACGACTCAAAGTATAATCCGAATAACCCATTTTCACTCACAGAAAATAAAATAAAAACAGGCGCCGTAATCCTGGTATATCCTGTTAATAATACGCAAAGGGGCCGTCCACTGTACAAAGTTTCTTTCTGCTAACTTTATTACGCCTGTGGAGATCGCGTGACGAAGAATCGCGCTTCTCCGCGTAGTATAATTTATTTTTATTAGTGTATTATTAAGAACGGTTTCGTTTGCTTTTAAGTCTGTTTTCGTGTTATTTACAGATATCTTTTTTTCTTTAGTTATTTTCATCCTTATATGTATTAAGTTCTAGGTTTTTCGCTTTAACTTAATATTTTATTCGTGCTATTCCCTTTTGTGCGTATCTTCTTTGAGACACTTTTATTACATCTCGTGATATTCCTGTATAAAGATTTTAAAAGTAGAATTTTTTCCGAGTCTATTTTCGTTTAATTAGCAGACACTTTTTGCTTTTAGTGTTTTTATCTCCATAATTATTATGTATTAAGTTTTACCTTCTTGACTTTAACTCAACCTTTTTTTTTATTTGTCTCTTACACAAACTAGATTTTTTTGTTAAATATTCTAGTAGTAGAATTTTTTTTACAATCTTAATATGTATAAATTACGCATTACGTTGTTTGTCCGCGATGGACTCTTAAACTTCTAAACCGATTTTTATAAAATTTGCACACCGTTAGCAGTTTGATTCAACTCGAAAGATAAGATAGCTTGCATCTCAATTTATTGTCGCAAATAAAAATGAGGCAGTGAAATGTATGCACGTGCATCACATGGATAATTTCTTTTTTGCTGTGTTCGTTATTGTTAGGATAAGGTTTTTGTATAAAAAAGGAACAGCAAAGCAAAACCGAAAAGGAAATGGAACGGAAACGGAAATGGTGACGGGGACGTGGACGGGAACGGGGTTTAATGTTATAGGGAAATAGGATGTAGTAAATAGTAAGTAACCCAACGTTCTCGCAGGTCAATGTCTACCGGACTTGGCTTGTACATAATATAAAATATATATATGTTTTTTAATTTGTGTTATAAAAAAAATTTTCATCAAATTTCCAACTCTATTCCATTGAAGATTCTGTTAAGTCGTAATAACAGTCAAAGTTTCATTCATAGAATTTAAACTTTGCTTCTTATAGAATTATAAATGACGAAGTTGCCATATACAAGTGTATATCTTAGTAAATGTTTGTAAAATCTTGCAAGAGGTTGTCAGAGTTAACAAAATGGTGGAAATTAAATTATGAACAAAATTAATGGAGCTGAAATGACGCTAACCATTATTTCATGAAAAATTATTCAGATACACCTTAATGAAAATTGTACGCTTTTAGATTCAGCGTCCACGGGAAATGAAAACATAAAATTAATAAAAGCAAGCAAGAGTTTGAATTAACATTTTGGCAAGAAGGAAAAATGTGCTGCAATAATTACTTTATGAATCCGTATAAATTTAGTTATGACAAGATTTGTAGGTAAATTTATTTAAGATTCTGTATTTTTGTTGATTGTTTTATTGTATTCCAGTGTAGTTGTTATGGTTAATTGGTATTCGTCTGTAAATCAAAGTGAAAGTTTAAAATAAAGTAGCCAAGAGCGTATAAAGACACCTTTATACAGAAGAGTTCCGTATCTAGTACGCGACATAGGTATTTGTTCTTCGCAGCGGAAAATAACTTCTGAAGTTGTTATTTGATATCACACTTCCTCCGTGTTTCGGAAGAATCGTAAAACAATGGGACCCGATTGATGTCACTGAGTGATATTAGTCGTAAGGTTGTAGAGACCGTGGGGGTTCCGAGGAGGATGTCAGATGGCAATCGGTGATCTTAACTCGCCCCACAGCCCCATCCTCTGCAATCTAAGTGGATCCTGGTACAGGAATATAGGAATTTATCCCGGTTAAGCCGGGCTAACGCTAGGAAGAAGAAAAAGATGTAGAGACTTGATAGGACATCCTAAAAACTCATTAGGAAAATTATTTTGAGCGAAATTTCACAAAAATGTTTAAATCAATTTGCCAAATACCTTTATCGCGTATTACATACGGAACCCTTCTATATAAGCGTGTCAAGGAGTCCTATGCTCAGCCATCTACGTCCCCAGGCTGATATAATTGCGGTGATGATCTGCATAGTAACACTTTTGAGAAATTTATATGCTTTTTCTGAAGGTTGTTCATAATAAACTGGGCAAGTGCGAGCCAGACTCGTGCAGTAAGGGTTCCGTGCCATCATGTAATACCAGGTAATTTGAAGATTTATACTCTTCGTATATTTTTTTTTAATTTGACAAAGTCACCGCATTTTTTTTTGTGATGAAACTACAAATTTACGGTCTTCGGATTTTTTCCTATACTTGTAGTTCAAGATTTAGCTTCTTGCCAAACTTCATGATTCTAGGTCAATGTGGAGTACCCTATAGGTTTTGATTCCGTTTTCTAATATACTAGTGTGGGGAATGTAACAAAAATGACCTATACTTTCAGGGTCGATTTTTTCAAGGGTTTATATACTCTCACAGATCCTTTATACTTAGTATTTGGTATTTATTTCAACTTTATAGTTCTACGCGTACCTCAAAAAAAGGGTTGGAGAGAACGGACAACGAAATGATCCTATAAGGGTTCCTATTTTTAACCCAACCGGAAAAAGTGGGGCGTTATAAGTTTGACTTGTCTGTCTGTCTGTGGCATCATAGCTTCCAAACAGAAAAAGCGACTTTTTTTATTAAAGGTGACTTATGTGCGAGTATTCTTAAACATGTTTGCTGAAAATCGGTTTAGCCGTTTAAAAGTTGTGGGCGGTAAAAGCGGGGAACTCAAGTAAGCGATATAAAACGAATATATACAAGTGGGGTATCAAATGAAAAAGTTTGGTTTGTGTATTACAAAATTGGGTATTTGACGAAGGGAGGGGGTATGGCGTAGAAAACAACTTTCCGGAATTCAACGAACATACTCGAGTGGAGTATCGAGGGTTTTGTTTAACTTAGAGTTTAATGTTATATTATTCCTTTGGATGTAGGGAACCCTAAAGAAGTTAACGTTGAAAACCCTTAAAAGTTTGTGTTAGTCGAGCTCAGTAGAGTTTAAGCCGTCTACCACACAAATTCCACTTCATCCTTCGAAGATGCTTTTCCATCTTTATACATATAACTCTACTGGACGTGTGTATGTCACTGAACTCTTTTTAAACGACAGGATCTTATATTGAATATTTTTTTTGTATGCGTTTGGGTGGCGCCCTAGATGGCTTAGATTCACAAATCAGCCCGGCAGATGGCACTGCAGCTGGTATCTAGGTTATTAATCTATACTAATATATGGAACGGGAATGGGAACGGGAACGGGAACGGGAACGGGAACGGGAACGGGAACGGAACGGGAAAAGAATCGGGAATGGGATCGGGTATCTTCTTCTTCTGCTTCCTAGTGTTATCCCGATTCCGCTAAGATTGTAGAGCATGTGGCTGTGGGGCGAGTTAAGATGACCGATTGCCATCAGACATCATCCTCGAAACCCCCACAATTTCTACAACCTTACGACTAATATCACAAAGTAACATTATTCGGGTCCCACTGTTTAACGTTCCTTCAGAAACACAGACGAAGCCAGATATAATTAATTTTTTTTATGAATTTTTATTTATTAATAATGAAAATCATATTAATTTATTTAAATTATATAATACCCCCTCCTACTAAGCTTAAATTAAAAGCTTGTATTAGGAGTGGGAGCGACAATATCCCAACGGCGGTGGGGTTTGAACCGGGTACCTTGCGGATTTTAATCCATACCTTATACCGTTGAATGCTCTAAGCTCTAATTATGCTCTAAGCCGCTATTATTGCATTAAAAGAATATATTAATAAAGTGGGTTTGACCATAATAATCAAAAACTTCCTTCTCTCTCCACTTACCTCTTGGCTTGCCTCATTCTAATCTAACACGCGCCAGGGATTCAGGTAAGCCAGGAAATTATAAAAGACATACTGGGAAATGGGAATTTTTTGTGAAAGTTTTGTGAAATATCCCAACTGTAGCAAATTCCGAAATTACTTCTCTGACTACAAACACCCCGGTTGCGAAATTTAGGCTTAATTCGGTGTGCTCACACGTCTCTGCAAATATTTACCTCGTAACGAGAAACCTGACTTACCCGCGGGTAACGCAATAAACTTTTCTATTGTTCTCGGTGGCTTTGCGTGCATTCAGCCAAGTAATTATTATGTTGTCTAACGCCCTCATTGGTTTTAATTAATACGTGTGTGGAGCCATAATTAAATATTATATTGCATATACGAAATATTAATAGAATTGCTTGTGATTTGTGAATAATTATTAATGTTACACACATATGTATATTGAACCTCATAATCGATGCTTGAAACACTTAAGTACGTTTGTTATATAACTCTTCAAATCTTAGTTACTCTTTATATATTCTACAGTAGAGTCTCTATAGCTCAACGGTATAAGGTATGGACTGAAATCAGCAAGGTACCCGGTTCAAACCCCATCGCCGTTGGGATATTGTCGCTCCCACTCCTAATACAAGCTTTTAATTTAAGCTTAGTAGGAGGGGAAAAAGGGAATATTATACATACCTAAAAAGTATTCCTAATATTAAAAAAAAAAAGTTCGCAACTGCGTTATAGTAGCCAGAGAAGTCATTTCGGTAAGTGTGAATTTCAAATTTTTAATTCGCCTTTCCTTATAGTTCTTTTAAAACGAGTCTTACACTTCACTGTTCCGTAGTAATTATTCTTGATACTAAAATATTTTGGAAAAAATATTTTGGACGATATGACACTACCGCTTGTCATTTATTTAAGCGACGTACATTAGATAATTAAGTAGGTATAGGTTGACTGATTGTTTAAAATTTAGTACTAACATAATTAATGCTCGTCAATTTATAAATTTATCTAGTAAATTTTTGTATTGTTTATGTGTCTTTTCATTCTGTTGTTTGGTACCCATTCATAGTATTGTTTCTCTTTTTAAATTCATAAACAATTTTTTGTAGAGCAGTATGTTGGCAGCATTTGTAAAGGGCATGGACTGAAAAGCAGCTATAAGCTGTGTCCATGACCTTTTCATTGGCATGCAAATTTATTGTGTCCTTGAATATAGTTCTTATTATTAAATATTTGCAGTATAGGCCAATAAAATTATTTAGTAAATGTGAATTGGAGATAAATTAAACAACGCCTGGGCCCGGGCTTTGGTTACGATATCCTTCGACCCACGCTTCATCACTGTCCAATCCTCAATAATTAAACGGCCTTACATACATGTTTTAATTTAAAATTACAGATACAGCAATGTACGGTCTTACCAAATGAATCAATCTCTATTAATTGAATTATCTGTTCGTAACGTAGTAACGTAGAGATTCAGTTCTTTTTTCTAATAAACATGTCCATGTCCATGTCCATGTCCATGTCCATATCCATATCCATAATCTATATCTATATCTATATCTATATCTATATCTATATCTATATCTATATCTATATCTATATCTATATCTATATCCGACTGGCTCACCGATACGCTCTGCACGGAAAACCCCAAATTGAAATAGTCTTCACTTATAAGTATTACCTTAGAAGGTCGTAGCTTAATCAGCGTCTGGTATATGGATCGATGGTTAACTTAGGTAGTTTTTACAGCGGTCTGGTAATAGATGAGCGACCCATTCTTACACTGGTTTTCAAATATCCGACCTCCTCCGTGTTTCGGAAGGCACGTAAAACAGTGGGTCCCTATTAATGTCACCGAGTTGTGTTAGTCATGAGGTTCTGGTTTCCGGGATGACGTCAGACAGCATTCGGTCCTCTTAACTCGCCCCACAGCCACATGCTTTGAAATTTGAGCGGATCCTGGCTCTAGGCCGGGATAATTCTAGGTCTTCTACCTATTTTGAGCATTATTTCAATTATTTAGTAGGTTTGAGGAAATGTTGAAAGTAAGTGACAAGATAAGGTCGACTGCAAACCTATATTAGAAGATTACAAATCTTACACGCGTTTTGGGAAAGCGCGTACTGAAAAGCAGATGATAAGATCTTACTTACCTCCATTTATAGTATGCGTTGCCGCTCTGTAGAGAGCTGGTGTGTCCCCGGCTGGTGAATGTGCCAATATGCGAATTTCATACCACACGCCTGATTCCAAATTTGATGCCTGTGTAAAGTTATTATTGACAGTAGAGATCGCTGGCTGGTTGAATTTCGGTCACAAATAAAGTAAGTTGTATAGTAAAGCACTTTTTTGGTCGATTATACCACGAAATTAATAAATCTGACCATTGATAGTAGTAGTGGTAGTCAACAAGTCAAGGCTACGCTTTCTAATACACACAATCTTATAGTAAAATGTATACATGTGTGTGTAAATAGTTTAGCATTGGTGTGCGTGAGGTTTTATTTTAATGTATGAATATATAATTAAAATATTAGTATTTAGACATCCTCGTCTGTGTAAACTATAGAAATAATTAGGGTTCCGCTGGAAAAATAAATACCCTCAAATTTAACAAAAGCACTAAATGCACTCAGCTAAGCACCTTTGTTTATAACAAATACGTTACCGAATAACTTACAGATGTGTTTGAGAAATTAGTATGGTTTTTTGCTCTTTTCTTAATCATATTTAAGATTATATATAAATTGGCAAAGCAATATTGATTATGGATAAAATGTAGGGAGACTTACTGTCGCCTCTGGTACGGAGAGTGAGTGCGCAGGAGTGCGTCCAAGCAGCCAATGCATTGTAATTTCGCATTCGGTACAGCACGTTGCACGCCCGACCGCGCTTCGATATATGCTATTATACCTATTCTCTATCAACGTGCGCTCGCAAACAATTTAATATAGGAAAAGCTAAGGAGTAATATTTTTATAGAATTTGTACCTCAGCGGTTTCTCCATCTGATGGTAAGTCCGTCCAAGCTCCACCCGAAGCGGTGCGTAGAGCAAGCGTGAAGCGAATCACCGGACAGTGTCCGCCCCATGCCAGTAGTGCTACACGTAAAGTGGTGCTGTTGGCCCAAATGCACTCCTTCGCAGCAGGTGCCTTCGCCTCTACGCAAACATACACTCTTAAGGCCGATTTCCATCTGATGAGCGAATGCTCATCCTACCCCTACTCTATCAAATTGCTTTAGTTTTTTTTTTAATGTTATAAGGGGCAAACGAACAGGCAGTAGGCACCTAAGTGCCATGACATCTGCACGACTAGAAGGCTAACAGATGCGTTGCCGGCCTTTAATGACGAGTTTAGGCACCGGGAAGTCTCACAAACCGAACGAAACGCGACAGCAATACCATCACTGGACGTCATAGCATTTCAGCCACTTCACGCCGATCTTATGTGAGGAAGAGGTACTGGCCTATAAAATACTTAACTCGTTTTTGAATGTGTGTTAAAAATGGCATAACTCTACATAATACCACACACGCGTCGTGGGGTACGGCTAGTAATAATATAAAAATGTCACAATTTTTCATGATGATATTCTTAAAGCCGACAATGAAAATTGGTATAATATTTAGACTGAATAAAATGGAATAACGGAGATTATACGGCCATGTGTTATGAGGACTCAACGACCGCTCGGCTACCATATTTCAAAACCTAGTATGGATTTAAAACGAAATTTTACAAGAGAGTACATAAACGGAAAGTAGATAAGCCTAAGAAAAGTATGGCTGCCCTATTTCAAAATATACTAAGCACTTTTGCATAAAGTTTTCATTCAGTCATTAAATTAGGGTTCTCCACAAGAAATTAAAAACCATCGAATAGGTCGAAGTCATGAAATCTAACGCGAACGAAGTCGCGGGTTGTAGCTATGTAGCAGGTAATCAACTGAAATTTTCTCATTTATCAATTAAAATTTTCTCTTTTCAGCAATTCAAAATTTTCTCATTTGAGCAATTAAAATTTTCTCATTTGGGCAATTTTCTCATAGCGATTATTACAAAGGAATTTCGTTCTATAAATTACTCCAAGTTTCGAAGTTTTGCTAATTAAATGTTAAATTCATTTTCGCTTTCATTCTACAACTCGATTCA
Organism: Charaxes varanes; assembly: GCA_024363005.1. NCBI lineage: Eukaryota > Metazoa > Arthropoda > Insecta > Lepidoptera > Nymphalidae > Charaxes > Charaxes varanes. The sequence continues at coordinate 2,019,233 of JANCMC010044589.1, read as the reverse complement.
TTCCACAGGTGCTTGAAAAAGTTCTACGCTTAAATAATAACTCTGGCAGTCATGGCCTCCAGCTTTCAGGTAAATTAACAAATTACATTTTAATTGAACGATATTATACTCAGGCTTTTAATAAATGAGGTTTGGAAATAAACCTTTGGGTGTATTTTTATGTACGGAAAGGGGCAAACGGGCTGTGGGGGTAAACAGGATATCCATACCATTAACAGAAAACTCGCTTAATTGCGTTGTCAACCCGCATATATCATTATTTTTTTTTATATCCTTCAACTTAGTATATTTGAAGATAGCAGAGATTTAAAAAACGAAGGCAGAACGGCCGGCTGGAGGGCGATCGGTGGGTATGCGATCAATAGATGGCGCTATTTTTCGATATTCAATAGTAAGACTAAACCAACGTTCGGAAGGATAAGTCTGCCGAGCCCGCTAATTATTTTATATTTTGTTGATTTGATTATTAAGTAGAAAGACGTGTTTACAATTTCTGTAGTACACCAAATTTTTTATACGATATAGATATATAACTGTGACTATCACCTCGATGTGCTATAGTACACAGCCGTGCGATTTTGTAGATCCTTCTTTATTCGCACAATTCCAAGGTCGGAATACTACGGTTCTTTCTAAGTGCGGGCAATCCTTGAACTACTTATCTTGATTTTTGAGGGCTGCAGTAGAGAGAACAAAGGGAAGGGGCGAGCACAAAAGATCCAATAGGGTCGAAGTGCATCCGCTACGCGGGTCCCGCCTACATACAACATTACCTCGCAAATTTTTACTGTGGAATCAGTTACCAGCTCCGTTGTTTCCGAACCGATACGACTTAGGGACCTTCAAGAAGAAAATACCATAATCATTTCTCAAAGGCCGAGCCCTCTGGTGTTGCAGTAGTCTCTTCCCTTTTGTCCCTTGTTTTATATAAGATGAAAAAGTGTGCGTGTGTTGACTGAAGTCAATTTTTCGCAGAAATGGTCGGTGTCCATCGAATCAATGAGCGGAGGACGTCCTTACAATGTCAGTGCTCACAACGGGAAACCTTCTGCAGCTTCTTGGACGGCAGCCGAAAGTGTACGTCGTCATTTCGGCAATACAGATCTGACACAAATCCCAGAACCGCTCCCCCTAGAGCGGCTTCACTTCGCCTACATTTCGAGTAGCTTCAGTCATTGTAAATGGCCTTGACTCCTTTTCTACTTTGGAGTTGACTGTTCAAGAAAGACTATTAGATATTTTGAGGAGGTCGTGGCCTAATCAGTGGTCGGCATTTGAGTCGATCGCTAAGTTAAGTTGCTCTGGCTGCGACGTCTTTTTTTTATTCGAAAGTCATGTGATCCCATTTCAATTTGGTCCAGATCTGACAATTTAAAGTCGTTTTTTTTTAAAGAAAGATTATTAGAGTTTGTATTGAACCTCAATAGTTCAACGGCAGTAAGAGCAGACTGCAATCCATTAGCAGCGCCGGCCTGAGGTAAATTTTAGGATGGAGGGACATCCAACTATGATGACCCTCCTTTCTTGTCCTCTTTATATATTTTTTATTATAAAATATACTTAACATTATCGCATATTAAAAGTCGGTCCCTAGCTGAGGTGCCCCCTAGGTCTCGGAGACTGGAGCGGCCGCTCCGATCGCCCAAAGGTGAGGCCTTCCCTGTCCGTAAGGTCCATAAGATACCTGATTAAATCGCTCAGACTGAGGTCGGACTCCTAGCCTATTGTGGCACTCATTCCATACATTTTTTTTTGTATTAAGAGTCGGAAATATTAAGCATAACCAAAATCAGCCCACTTAATATTTATTGAAGATTCCCCAAAAATAATCCATCAAAGCAGTCAAGCCGGCCTCAGAAGCGGACTTTTCTGCTATCTACTAGCGTTCGGGCAGAGGGAAAATCTTATAACAAATATGATATCGTCATCATCCACAACCTCTTCGCTCCCACTGCTGGGTATTGTATCACTCTTTACTGTCTTGAGGTAATATAGACCAGTTTCGACCCGCGACAGATGTTATGTCGCCAACCCATCTAGTTGTTGGACGACCAATGCTCCGCTTTCCTAGCCTCAGCGATCATTCCGTCACTGCCTTACTCCATCTGTCGTCATTTCGTCGGGCCAAGTGTCCTACCCAGTCCCACTTAGGTTGCATAAAATAAATAAGATATACTGTTGAGTTATTTGTCCAGTTTCGACATAAATGATTTATAATTATATGATTTATTATTTTATTAAAAACAAATTGAACATTAAGTATTTCTCATAAATGTGTATCCTGACAATGTTTTATTGCTATAATTAAATCAACGTACAATCGTTCGTACGAAAAAGCTTGATTAGTTAAAATTCACTTCATAACCTGTCAATTTTTACGATAAAGCTGTATGTATGTTGTCTATAAAGCGTCAACAAAAAGTGTCCAATAGGTATAACATATAAGGTCATGTAAGTCCATTTCGTTATCTCACATAAATTAGTTTCTAATAATGTTATAACTTCAGCTTCTGAGTGCTTAGTGCGAGTTTTCTAACTTTTACGCGTTGGTAAAGTTTACTTCAATTTGTATGGAGATTGATTAGTGTTACAACGTTACCGCTAGGCGGCGCTCATCAATATCCATACAAATTTAAGTAAACTTTACCAACGCGTAAAAGTTAGAAAACTCGCACTAAGCACTCGGTTAACTAAATTAGTTGAGGCTGATGTTAGTACAAAACGTAGATAATCTTTTTACATATACAATCATAATAGCAACCAACACATGTGCAATGAAGATATCCATATACGTATAAACCTTCCTCTTGAATCACTTTTTTATTTCTTCTACCTAGCGCAGGGGTCTGCAACCTTTTGAGTCGGAAGAGGCAAAAATAAAAGTTTACAAAACTTCAAAGTTTTCAAAGAGCCACAAAAATTTTTCTTGTCAACATTAAATAGTACTCGCATAAATAAACTTTTTTGATTAAAAAACTAAGCCTAAATGGCTTAAGGAGAAAAATATCTATTTATGCATATGTAAGTAGTGTTTTTCACAACAAATTATATAATATGTTGTATTATTTCATAACCACAGATATTATATATGCGAATGGAAGTTAAGAGCCGCGGCTTCACATCAAAAAATTCGTATGTGTCTCGCGAGCCACAGGTTGCTGACCCCTGACCTGGCGTTATCCCGGTTTAGTACCAGAGTCCGCTTAAATTGAAGACGATGTTGTTGTGGGAGTTAAGATGACGGTCGTCCCTCTGACGTCATCATCACTTGAATAACTGATTAAAATCCGTAACGTAGTTTAAAAGACACGCGTACAAGAATGGGAAGCGATTTTATACTAAGTAACTATAGTATTGATAATGGGAATATACATAACACTACTCGAATATTATTGTTTGGCTGTGGTTTTTATTTGTACGATGGAGGTATATCTCCAGTTCGGCTGCTCAAATGAAAGTAACGTGTTGTTCAACCTCTGCTAATTCTATCAACTCTTATCCATACTCATACATGTATGTACTTGTATGTTAAATACCCAATTGACACACGCAAGGCGCACGAACGCAGAAAACAAAGGCTTTCGCACGAGACGAGCCATATAGTCGATATGTAAAGCGAGACATTCCTCGGGCCGGAGGACGATGTCGCGACCTCGGGGACCAACTCAGCACTCCAAGCACGTGCAGACGCGGGCATCCGCATAACCTTAGGCGACATGGCTTCAACTCTGCCACCACGTATGTCAGTTTATATATTATACCCATACATGAGAGCCTAATGTTTATTTCATTATAACTACCTTCAACCCGGGACTTCATCTGTGTTGATTTCATCGATTTTCATACGATCGTTCAACCGCTATATCACCACTTTCAAACTTTATTTTCGCCACAAAAAGTGGCCTATGTACCATCTATCTCTATACTAGAATTCATCAAAGTTGGTTCAGCGGTTTAGACGTGAAATCATTTCAAAACATACGTTTACTGCTCACGCCCGTGTTAATAAAGGGAAAGGGTTGTATGCTCGAACTTTCATCACTGAGCGAATAGATTTGTATGCCACTGTTTACGTATGTCACGCAACGATAAGGAAAAAAACTATGAACCGTTGAAGTAGGAATAAAAAGCGATGAACCTGCGCTTTCTCACGAAATAAAAATAAATAAATCTTAGTAATTTGAGATCACGATTGGGTTTTTTACTGGTCGTTCCACGCGAAGGGGCAGGGTCGCGACCGGGCGTCTGCGGTGACCACGGCGACCGCACTACGTGACAAACTGCTGGGAACAGGAGGCTTCGACTGTTTCCCGGTTCAAATCGACTAACGAGCTGAGAGGTCTTGTAATTTACCCCAATGACAGCTAAGCATGGTTCATTCGTAAATCTGTACTTATGTGTACAGATTTACGAATGAACCATGCTTAGCTATAGGCAAAAAGGAAACATTTCAATACGGCTATTTATACCTCTATTGTCAAACAATTTTCTTTTATTGCTATGGCGTCATGCGTTTCTATTGCTTTCTATATTTATATATCTAACCCACGATAGCTACAACGTAAACGATCGGATTGAAATCAAAACGGGATCGGGTGTGCTACGAATATTGGTGGAAGATTTTATTAGTTTGGAGTACTATAAAAAAGTATTATGTGCTTATTATGGTCATACTTCATATCCGGCAAGTGTAAATATTTGTTTCATTTCACAGCCCGCCTTTTGCATTCAATATTGCAAACGAATCTTATCAATCACACGTTCTGACAAAGTGCAAAAAATAATTCACTTAAAGTATCGTGAACTCGGTCAGTGGTTGTCGTGCCATACTTTATAAACATTTTCAGAACATTAATAAATAAATATACAGGACTATATGACACACGGACGTCTGTTCCTAAGGTAGACAACTTAATGCCTGTGTTATAGATAACAAATGCCTGTTATAACTACACAACTATATTTTTTTTAGCCTACAACGTTCCTCGATAAATGGGCTATCTAACACTAAAATAATTTTTCAAATCAGCCCAGTAATTCCTGAGGTTAGCGCGGTCAAGCAAACACACAAACAAACTTCAGCTTTGTATATTTATGTAGATATAGGCAAAATAGATATTAATGAATTTTGTCAGCCATGCGAGCAAAGGTTCATAACTTTAGTGACAGAGAAGACTATCAATTGTGTTCCGGTTTCATTTTGTTATTTGTTTATTGTTACTAAAATAGTTACCCATGACGAAGGTTTCTAGAATGTAAGTTATGAATGGCGTGGAAGGCGGACTATAATTGGTAAGGTAATTCCTAGTCGCTTGTGTCATATCCTCTGCTAGCCGAAGGACTCCGTCTAACTTGGGAAAGGGGAAATGACAATGAACAAGGCAAAAAAGGCTGAGATTCAAATTCAGTGTTCTCTAGGCCCAGATAAAGTCCTTTGCACGTAACGTTACACCACGGAGGTCGTCGAATCGTTTCATGCGAGATTTTAAAACTTTTGACAGCTGCACCACATTATTTATGTATTTATCAAGTCGATGCAAAACATGGCGTCGGAGTCACGCCGCGCATAAAATTGACAGTGATCTCGATCTCGTGTTTCCATTGAGATGTGTCCGCTAAGTACAAAGCTGACAGCCGCGCATTTGTGATGCATTATTGCAATCCTCGCGTGATAGCGACATCTTTCATACGCCTATGGCTTGGCTCTTTGTGCTTTTAGTAATCGATTGTTGTTAAAATCATCGATACAAAATAATTTAAAATAAAACAGGAACAATTATATCTCTATAAAATATCATAAAGCCTGCTACTGTCTTTATATTCTGTAATAACGTAAGTTATTCGTTAATTTTTTTTATGTTACAAGGGGCAAACGAGCAAGCAGCTAAGTGCATACTGACGCCCATCCTCCTGACGACATCTGCTCGACCAGGGGGCAACCAGATGCGTTGCCAGCCTTTAATGACAAGTTTAGGCCACCGGGAAGTTCATAAACCGAACGAAACGTGACAGCATTGCCACCACTTCACGCCGATCTTATGTATGAAAGAGGTACTGGTACCCGGACGCGACGGTCCTATTCAGCTACAAGAATGGCGCTACATCTAATTAGAAAGACAGGAGTAAAGAAAAGAGATGGAGTAAAAGGATATAAAGGTAGATGGGGAGGAGAGAAAGGATGCGGATACTACTGGCACGGGCGGTATAGGGGGAGTGACAATAGTTGCTAGAGTGCTCCGGGATCAAGTACCTGTAATCGATCTGACCATTTGTCGAAAAGATAAAGTAAGATCCACCCCATGAGAGTTTTTACTGGTAATTTTGGTAGAATTTGTCTTCTGATGATGCTTTGGTTTTACAATAAAACCATGCGGACTTTCGCACCACAACAGTAAATCAGTGCGGTACTAGACGCTCTTTCGGCGTTGTTACTGGTGTAAAACTCTGGTGCAACATAGTACCTACAGATTATACCAGTATCATGTTCCGTTCAAAATCATTACATCTTTTTCGTGCTTTGTCGTTTGAAAACGGTTTTACGTGAAGCATCGATTCGCAAATCTGTTAACAGATTTTTTTTTCGTCAGAAAGCTTTTGAAACGTGATTTACAGTTATATTTAATTCTATTTGAAGTGAATCAGTGATTGACGACGTGCTCAAAATCTACCGTCTCGAATTCACGCCTTTTTAACCGACTTAAAAAAAGTAGTAGGTTATCAAATTGACGCGTATGTTTTTTTTTATGTTTATTACCGCAGAACTTTCGACTGGTAATGATGCGAAAGTCTAGTACAAAAGTCCTCAAAATTTCGGCAGTTTCTTAGTGGTCTTTAATCGTATAAATACCATTAGTTAAATAGTACAAATTCTATATTGTCAAAACGTTTCGTTACCTTTTTTTACTTTCGGCCATACCTAGCAGCTACAGGTGTACCTCACGTACCGTCATCACGATCTGAACCAGCAAGTGGAATTTCTGAACGCCTTTTGTACCGTGAAACTCTTTCGAACGTGATTAGTTTCAGTTACAGGTGAATCATTGTGAGTTAAGTCACGATTTTTTGATTGCCAACGTTTCGTTCTATTCTTGAATGGAACGTAGTACCTTAAAATAAACTTAAAAGAATTATATAGACTTGTTTTTTTATTCTTTTACGTATAGGACAGTATTCGATATAATCTATACTAATATATATACTTTTTACCTAATATATAAAGCTGAACGCGCTAATCTCAGGACCTGCGGGTCCGAAATTTTTTTTTTCAGTGTTAGATAGTCCATTTAACAAGGAAGGCTGTAAGGTATACATACATATATCATCACGCCAAATGTTGTCACCTAGTTTTAGGCGGACGAAGTCGCAGGCACAGTTAGTATGTACATATATACCTGACTAGTAAAAATAAGACCTAAGTAGACGTTAAGGCAAGAGTGAATAGGTTCATTCTAGGCAAGCGCGTTCCACCGTAGACCGCATCTACCTTTTTCAAGTGTGACTGCGGTCAAGCGCTTGCCTATCTCCAATAAATAAAAAAAATATATATCTTGCCCGAATTTAGTCTCGTCTCTTTTTACCAAATTAACCATAATCTCTTTTAAGTCGTTTCCATAAAAAGTGTTACTAGCCGAATGTTTAATGAAGTGATAAAATAACATGGCACGTCAGTCAAAAGGTGTAGTACGAACGTCGCCTATTTGATGTATTCTGAAGTGCACATGGAACAAATCTATACTTTTTAGTAATTTTAAATAATGTTTCTTCTTGTCCTTAAAAACCTTCCCTGAAATAAGGGGAATTACATAAAACAGACAGAATATATAACGGTCCATTGTATGAAACCCATTGTAAAACTTATCAATTTTCCAGAAGTAAAATGTGTACATAACTTAACAATTAGCCATACTGTATAAAACTACCTTTGTATATAAAAGTATCTAATATCTATCTATCCTGCTATCTAAGTCAAAATATATATTATCAGGTACTATCATCTAAAACAAAAAGGTAAAAAGTTCAACCGAATTGAATTGAAAACCGGCTCCTTTTTCTAATGTCATTTCAAAATAACAACAATGTATTTTACGGTAAATTGGAATTTGACGCTCGTGACTTACACCTACTGGTCGACCTCCAACCTGCCAAAACTAATTCCATTTTAGGGGACAAAGGAACACTACGATGGCCCCCTTTGAACGTGACGGCACTTTACCTATAATCGTGACTGGTTTTGTGAGCTACACCTGTTATAGCAAACGTAAATTCATTATCAGTCGTACATATTACGGGAGCCACTGTTTTACGTGTCTTCAAAGACACGTATAATGCCAGATGAAATTTGAACACCAGTGTTAAAATGGGTCACCCATCCATAACCCGGCCGCGGTAAGAAATGCTTAACCTAGCGATCAACTCAAATGTTGGGCATTAATTAAACTACGACCTCCTCATATTTTTTTTTATCGCAGTACGTAGTATGCACCCGCAAAGGTAGGCCAACGTCGAGTCAGTATGGGCTCCCACCAGTGGCTGCCGACGACCAGGTAGACCGAAGAAGAGGTGGCGAGATGACTTGGACGCCTTTGCGGGAAGGAAATGGATTCAAGTGGATCAGGAAAGGAACGTGTCGTTGGAAAAGGGGGTGGCCTTTGCCCAGCAGTGATGCAGTATAGGCTAATTAAAAAAAAATGGAAGTAAGGTGCCAAATAAGCTTGTATAGGTACTGCCCTCTTAATGCTAAGCCACCGTAGACTATAGACGCTAGCAATGGCACGAGTATTTACTCATACGAAAATTTGTAGTCATTAAATAAATAGACAAAAAAATATATATATATGACCGCAACCTTTTAAATTAGCTTACGAAGCACTTTCAAAGTTTTGCGAGCACGAATATATGTATAGTCAAACAAGAAATTGGTTTGCCACGTTAAGGTCGAATGTCGTGTGTACGTCAATTAGTAAAAAAGGCTTATTTTTACTTGTTATGCGTTACGTTAATGTCTAATAGTAACCCTTAGCAATATTGTCTTTAACTAGGAGATCTCATCCAAAATGGTAAAGCACTTTCCTGGTCGACGATACACGATACAGCCTTAATTTTTATTGTATAATGATGATACTCTAAAACTAATTATAAAATATATTTTAATGTTTGCCACGAATATCTTAACAGTTGTATCAAGGACAAAATTGTGTCCTTTTTGTATATTTAAGCAAAATTGTCTTCTGTTAATTACGTCCCAAATTAAAAGTGCATTTAATAAGTGACTCGCTGTAAAAATTACACAGAGAATTAAAAGTTTGCTAAAACATTCTCCGTTATAAAGTTAATTCGGATCAATAATATCGGTAGCGGTTTTAAAAACATTATAATTAGCGCCCATAAGTATTGACGAGAAAAAGCGTTTCCTGCGAGAGACTGGTTTTGTCACTTGATACAATTACCAACGAGATGGGTGAAGCCTTCGTTACAATCACTCTTGACCGCCATATTTTAAGCAGAGAGCGAACTTTAAATAATCGGTTTCGTTTTTCTAACCGTATATTATACCGAGGGTCTTGCGACATCTCTTGTGCATGTTTTATATTTAGAAGTAAGTAATATCCTGGTTTATAGGAGACTATCAAGTGTAGAACTTGCGCATGTAACTAATATAACCTACAATAACATAGAACATTAAAAATTACAGTCTGTGCGTTTGCACTAAATGCGATCTGTATTAAAGTGCGTTCGTATTGTAAGTAATAATAATTTGTAAAAACCATACTATTAGCATTACATTAAGCAACCCTGACTTCTGAGCTAGTTTTAAAAATCGTGTGTCAGAAGTGAATTCCTACCCATACTATTTGATAGGAATTACAAGGAGAGTTTACAACTAATTTGTATTTAATCTAAATTATGTGTGTTTGTGCGTGTATTGTGTTTGTGTGCGTACGCGTGTGTGTAGGTATATGTGTGTGTTTGTATATTTTGCAAATATTTTTATTATTGTATTATAGCTTAAAGTTATAGCTTATTGGTATTGTATTATAGTTAAAGTTTAGTTTCAGAAATTTGATCTTTCTGCCATAATTATCGTCTTCTTAAAGGTCGAAATTTTATAGCTAGTTGAGAGTAAATTTAAATAAAAACACCTGTATCGATGCTTTTTTCCGGTTACACGTATATCTTGGCTCATTATGCTAATGGCGTAATTGTTACGCCGGAAATTAGATATTCTGTGATAGCCAAAAATAACGATTAACAGCTTCCGATTAATCGGTTCGACCGGTCGGATGTCGGTGTCCGGCCTTACACTTTTTAACCGACGCTACTCGAGTTTCGCGTGCTCTTTGAACTGGTTTAATCGAAACGGTGTAAAAAAATCGACAGACATACCTACAGATCGCGTGTTCCGGATCACTGCTTTGTGCTCTATTTTATTTTATTGCCAACCGAATGCCTCGAGTCATATTAAGGCGTTAAATTTGTGACGTTGTAAAAGTTTTGACGAAAAACAACGTTCCCAGAACGCTCTCAGAGCGTTTTTCACAAACGGCTTGTAAATAAAATAAGTTCGAAAAATGTATTTACCCTGTAAAATAAAATTAAATAAAAAATAATTATTATGTATTAAACTCCTTATCAATTAATTAATTATTATTGACGAAGGGTAAAAGTAGTGTAGCCGTCGCTACATAACGAGACGGCGATGATGTCGAGTGGAAAGATACACCAATGCAAACTAGATGGCGCTGTAAGGACTGTTTGACGGACGCGGTACAAACGTTGTTGCTTAACATACAGACTCCAACTCACGCTAGCAAAGTTTCTAAATACGATCGCTATATATACATCTTTCAAACGAACAACAGACGGCGAGGCGTGGCTTCCCCAGGCAACTCCATCTACCCCGGATTGTAGATTTTCCTTTGCGGTGGTTGAGCATATCGACCTACGCTCCCGCCTTTCATTCCTCGTCGAACACTTTCCACCTTGGTGTGCCTTTCACACACACAGTAGAAAGGTCTCTTGTATCTAATTGTAGAAATAGTTATATTCAGAGCTTTTGGGGGCACGCAGTGTCCTAGAAATATAGAATATATAAAAAAATTGCTATAAGAACTGAAAAATAATGAAACAATTTTAAAATTAAATGTGCGCGCAGTATCCTGCGAGCTCCGTTTTATTGAAAGTTGAATGCATATTTTTCATTATTATATCGCAGGCGATATTAAATTAAGCAAAATATTGGACCAGTATCAATAAAAGAACACAAAAAGCTACTGTTAACGCTTTAATAGCATAATGTTGAATAAAAAACAACATGAATATCTACTTAATATACGAATTCTCGTGTCAAAATATACTTTATTTGATCATAAATTTTGGTAAATTCATTTATATCTACATCAATAAACGATTTTCCTTGATATCTGCATCAATTGTGGAAACCTAAATCAATCAAAAAATGTTTCTTCTATTACAAATAATTCAATAAAATTGGCGATTAATCTTCAAAAATATCTGGCCTATTAAGTTCAATGTAATTGAGCATAAATTAAACATTACTCTTAGTAAAACGTCAAACGACTCGCCGTTAAAATATTTTAATTAGCACAATTTTCATTTAGCCCTTAATCGCGCGTGAATTAAAAAAACGTTGTGCTAAATCTCGGCGTTGTGCTTTTTTAGCGTCGTCGATACAAAAATATAACGTATATCCCTGAACAATGCTTAAACATGTCAGAACATAATGAGAAGTGCTTTTTTGATTGGTTAATTAAAATCATGGTTACCCCACATGCGAGTTGAAATACGAAACGAATCGAGTTTGCGATGACCTAAGGTCATGAAAAACTGGAGCGAAAGTAAAAATCTCAAGTGACTGGCGGAACTGAGCTTTTAATCGAAGGTTATAAACATCCAAAAATGGATGAAAACTCGCGGTCGATAAACATTACGCTTTCTGGGCCAAAAGTTGCGTCAGGCCATTAGGGCTGTTCGTCGGTGAAAAATAAGAGTTTCGTATTTATTTTTTCCGTTTTCTGTGGATGGCAGTGGCGCAAGATCGTCCCTCATGGAAATCCAAGGAGAAGGCCTTCGATTGCATCTAGAAGTAGATATCAAAAGCTGAAAGAATTAGAGAAGAAAATCCAAATTTCATTAAACATTCCAAGCATCTTTTACTCGAGAAATGAAATACGAGAATGCTCTTTACAGTTCTTATAAAACCACTATAATAACCTCTACTTCTCTCTTTATTTCTTTTCATTTACTATATGTCCGACACAATGGTTCGGACATCCTTCCGAATCTTCTTACCCCACTTCGCCCTATTCTGGACATCATTTTCGGAAATTCTGCACTTCCTCATGCCCTCTGATAATACATCTTTCCATCTTGTTTTAGTTCTGCCTCTGGAATTTCGACCTGGGACAGAAAGTTGTAGTTCCAAATTGCCCACGTAGTCTAATGGTCTCCTTTTCCTATGACCATACAATCGCAGCCGAGATTCCTGCATCTCGTCAGCAACATCCTAGGCTTCCTCGATAGGATAGGCTTCCTCACATGTACTCATTGTGAATTTTATAGAGCTTGGTTACGCCACACTGAGCATCTTCATTGCGGCAACTTGAATGGTATGGACATGCTTCTTGGTTATGACACATGTTTCACTGCCATAAATAAGGAATGGTAGAATGGAAAAGTATTATTGTCTTATTGACTAAACCTTTGAGTTTGACGGGCATCCTTCTATCGCATGTCACACCAGTCATTTCCCTCCACTTTTACCGAGCTGCTGCTATCCTAGGTTGAATGTTGCATTCAAAGTAAATGTGTTTTAGTAATAACGGTGTCTGTGACTACATTGTTAGTTCTTTTATTTATAATAGTTGGGTCGAATCTTAGTGTCTTATGTAAATTTAAAGTAACATTTAGAATATACAACTGTCTTACTGTCAACACATTAATGGTTTGGTATAACAAATCTGTAGGGTATCTGAATGGCTTAAAATACATAATTTTTAATAAATAACGTTGAGCTCTTTCAACATCTATGAACCTCGTCTTTGCAGCGCCCCCCCATAGGGGTATACAATACGTGATTACAGATTGAGCTAAAGCCAAATATATTTTATTGAGCAGTTGTAAGTGCGCAACGTGTCTGAGTTTTTTAAAAATCCAAACTAATTTTCTAATTCTAGTTGTTACTAGCTCTATATGGGGATACCATGAGAGTTTTTGATCTAGAATTACTCCTAAATACTTAATTGAGGCTACTTTCTGTATGTTAGGGCAAGAACAATTTTGTAAAGTTAGGTAATCATCACATTTATGAATTTTGATACTAAATTGATTGTCAGGTTGGGTATTATTTTTTATAGAAAAACATATGAAATTTGTTTTACTGGTGTTGAGTGTGAGTAAATTGGATCTTAGCCAACGAGAAATGGTGGCAAGACCGTCTTCTGTACTTCTTTTTACTTGATTCCATGACGAACCAGAAAAAACAATTGCGGTATCGTCAGCATATGAGAAAACCTGACCATCCCTTAAATTTATGTGACATAATCCATTGATCAGGAATAAAGTTGGCCCCAAGACACTGCCCTGCGGAACTCCATAAGATATATTTGTCACCTCACTAACATAGTTACTTAGTTTGACTTTCTGTTTTCTATCAGAAAGATAGTCCTGGAATAATTTAAGTGTTGTGTCTTTAATACCTATAGATTCCAGTTTTTTTATAAGGATGGGGACAGAAACGGTGTCAAAGGCTTTCTTTAGATCCAAGAATAGGCATAAACATTTTTTTCTCTTGTCAAGTTTTTCTACAAGTAAAGTTCAAGTTGGATATAGCGCCTTCGGTTGATTTGCCATGTCTAAAGCCGAATTGGTTATTTGATAATAAATTAAAATTTGTCTAAGTAATTTATCAACCGTCGATTCAAACATTTTTCCATATTTTAGATATGACTGGTAGTATAGCTATTGGTCTATAGTTATTGACATCGCTTCTGTCACCACTCTTATGAATTGGAATAACAATAGATTCTTTTAAAGGAGCTGGAAAAATACCTTTTTCAAAACATAAGTTAGTGAAGTGACAAATAATCGGGCAAACTTCGTTACTGGCCAACTTTAGAAACCTTGTACTAATATTATCACATCCCGTAGAACTATCAGATTGTAAACCAGATAGTACTCTATCGATTTCGTCTACTGTCGTACTTAATAGAACAAAAGAGGAAGAAAGTTGGGGATGTGAAGAATCAGAGATTTGAGTTTTTTGATGTTTGTCAGGACTTATTGTCTCTGCTAAGTTTTTACCAACACTAGCGAAATAGTTGTTAATATAGTTAATGGATTCAGGAGGGGTTGTGTTTTGTCTATATTTGCATTAGTTAAATTAGTTATATATTTAATTTTTTTCCATAGTATTTTAGAGTTTTTCGACGATTTAGCTAATTGGTCCCTATCATATTTTAGTTTAAGTCTCTTAATAAAGTTATTGCAATAGTTTCTGTAACGCTTGTAAGTAATAAGCAAAATTTCATTTAGAGGGTTTAGTCTTAACTTTTTCTGCATTTAGTTGCGATTTTTGATACAACAGAGAATACCAGGGGTAATCCATGGCTTGATTACACGTTTACTTTTAGGAATCATTACAGTTTTTGTGTTTTCTTGAATGGAATCTTTTATCTCAGTTATTAACTTCTGGATTATATAATAAGCATCATCACAATTCAACAACAGGGAAAGATTCTTTTGGACTAAAGTTCTTAAAGCATCATCATAATTTGTTACAGTTTTAGTTTTTTGGCCACCATTTTTGTATTTTAAATTCTGTAAGTTAAGTAATAGTAATAGTCCGTCATTGTTGTATTAACAATAGCTATGTTCGCAGATACATTTATTTTGTTTATTATTAGGAAAATATGATCTAGAGAATTTAAGTTACGCGTTGGGAGCACATGTCCAGGTAAAAAACCTAGGGTTGAAAGCATGTTTAAATAGTTCGACCTATTATTTCGTTCATATGTATTTTTTGTTATTTTCGGAATAATATTAATATTGATGTCACCTGTTAAAATTATGTTTTTTTGAGTCCTTAACGCTTCTAGGTGTTTGTGTAAGGAGTTTATGAAACGATCCGCGATAGCATTTGATGGAGATCAATATACGCCTATTATAATACAAGTATCGATTTCGATTTGAAGGCAAGAAGCATGAGTTATCCTTATTTGGGTAGATTCAGCATTTAATGAGTTTTTAACGTAGATAACTACACCATCGTTTTGATTTAAATGAGATGTAGTGGCAAAGGATTTATAGCCTTGGATAATTGGTACGTTCTTATTAGGGTTCAACCAACATTCCGTTAGAACAATTACGTCAGTATTATAATGTAATGATGCCAATGTAATTTGTAATTCATTTATATTGCTGTAAATACTCCTAATATTTTGGCATAAGACTGTAGTATCATTTTTACTAACACGAAAAGTTTGCGGTAGGTCTTCCATGTCACAGTTAAAAGAGTTATATAAATCAGCCTTGTCTATTTCCTGTGTATTATTTAGGTGACTATCCATGTTTAAATGAAAAAAAGGTAAAATGATTATTTAAGTGGTTAAATTTGATTTCCCAATAGTAGTTAAGGCAATGATAAGCTGCTTATGCCGTTAGAATTGTAATCATTAAATAGCGTATGTATCTAGAAATAAAGCCAGCATGTGAGTGTACATAACAGAGTATGAATATATGTATTTGTGTGTGTGTGTTTGTGTTTTGGGTGTATAAGTTGTTTTACGGTAAAGACATATGAGAATGAAGAAGTGTGGTAAAATTGATTCAGTGTATTTATTTGATTGACAGTGCATATAAATAGATATGATAGGAATAGTATCATGCATAGTATAAAATAAAACAATATTTTAAGCAACAGAGATAAACTACAGTGTAACAAATATAGTCATTTTTGGAATAGGTGATGTACTTGAGTTTCACTGCTTATATTAACGATGGGCGAGTTTTCGTCCTTGCGTATGTAGACCTTTCCATATGAAGTCCAGCAGAATTTATAATTTTTGGTTTTGGCAAGGTCCCGAGCTAGAAAGAAAAGTCGTGATCCTTTTGCTGTCATATGTTCAGATATATAAACTGGAGTTTCTTCCGCTGTCCGAAGACCCAAGTGCTTAGCACGTATTTTTGAGCTGTTTTTTATGTTAAAATCTTTACCTTTTTTTAAGAACTCCGTTTTTAACAATGCGGATGAAGTTTCAACCACAACAGAGGTATTTCGATTTTTCTCTCCTTTTCCACGGATTCTATATATATCTGAAATATCCCTTTTTTCCAGTATATATCCTATATTGTGAGATAAATATAATACCATTTCTATGAGGTTATCTTTTGTTTCATTGGATTTTATAGGAACATTTTTCATTTCTAAGTTATTTATCCGCCTAGATATCTGCAGGTCTTCAATTCGATCCTCAAGAATGGTTATATACTGTTTGTTTTCTTTGGTTTGTCTCTCAAGTAATTCAATTTTGTTTTTGAATTCTTCGATTTGGGCGGAGAGATAACCTAAAGAGTCTTCTATGTTGCTACTCGTTTGTTGTATCTCTTTTTGAGATTGTATTATTTTTTGAAGTTCGCTTGTTTGGACGGAAAGTAAGGGTGAGATCTTAACATTAGTATAACCTTTTTTATGTTAATCAAATTTATTCTAAAATAATGCATTTTTTTTAAAGGTCTTTTTATTAACATCGTATTAATCCTTATCCAAATACTATTTTTAAACATTTAAGTGATAAAAGTGGCACACGCAGACGAAGTCGGGTGGTACACCTATTATGAAATATACAGCTAGGAAAATTTATGCCAAAGCGCCCTCATCGCTCTCCCTTAAAGTCGCCCGGATAACTTTTTATCTCACCTTTATCACCGTATCGTGGCCTCATAAAATACACTAGTCATTTAGATAACACCTGCTTTGTTTTCCATTTAGAATAATATTTCTATCTGTACTAATATATAAAGCTAGTGGTTTAAAAAAAAAAAAGAAAGTAAAGTTTGTTTTGTTTACTTGAACGCGCTAATCTCAGGAACTACTGGTCCGATTGGAAAGATTCTTTCTGTGTTAAGGCTATAAGTCATACACAATCACACTAAAACTCTTCACCTAATTTTACGCGGACGAAATCGCAGGTAGCAACTAGTATCTTATATATCGACTCGGGATAAACCATGACTGAGGGTTTAAATAATAGAGGTTACCAATAATAAGGTTTGTCAGTAAGCTCCGACCCATCTGCAAATAAAATAAACTGAGAAAGTGTGAGTCAGACTCGCGCGCTAAGGGTTCCGTATCATCACGTAATACTTTACTAAGTTATTATAGATTTATATAGTTTTCATAAGATTTCTTTTAATTTAACAGTCACTGCGAATTTTTTCTGTGATGTAACTACAAATTTATGGTTTTTGGAATTGCCCTATACTTATTCTTCACGTTATAGGTTTTGATCGTCTTTTCAAATATACTAGTAAGGGAAATGCAACATAAATGGCTATAACTTTTGATAGCAAATACTTAGAGGGTTTATTTTTATACATCGACAAGAAATTATAGACCTCGGTATTTGGTATTCATTTAAACTTTATGCCTGTACAGGTTTGTGAAAAAAAGGTTTTGGCGTCAGACAGACCGACAAGAAGACACTGTTCCAACAACAAAGTTACAATTTTCGGATTTTTCCTTTACTCGTGCTACAAGATGAAGCCCCTTGCCAAAATTCTAAGTCAACATAAACTACTCTATAGGTTATGGTTCCCCTTTCAAATGTATGGGACATCAACGCCAAAATCTTTTGATTGCGAAAACTTAGAGTTGTTTTTTTACAACATCAAAGACCGCAGACCTCAGTATTTGTTATTAATTTCAACTTTATACGCGTTCCTGAGAAAAGGGTCTTGACGGGCAGACCGACAACGAAGTTATCCTATAAGGGTTCCATTTTTCGTTTCGAGGTACGGAACCCTAAAAAGAAGATAAAAACGGAACATATAGAAGAATACCTCGCTTAATCACCTCCACTTGTAAAATGTTTCGATGAAAATTGCAAAAACAAAGTTCTGTCAATATTTTCATTTCCCGAATGTATCCGCGCCGGAAGCTCTCGGGGCTCGTCCCAAAATACAATATTCGTTAATTTTTACTATACAATTTCATTATTTGTTAGTTTCTTATTTATAAATCAATAAGAGACAGAACAAGGGTCGGTTTTTAGGGTTCCGTTGTACTACAAGGAATCCTTATAATTTCACTCTGTCCGTCCGTCCGTTCGTCTGTCTGCCCGTAAGGTGGTCTCCCCTAACATTTC
This sequence comes from Charaxes varanes, assembly GCA_024363005.1. Taxonomy (NCBI): domain Eukaryota; kingdom Metazoa; phylum Arthropoda; class Insecta; order Lepidoptera; family Nymphalidae; genus Charaxes; species Charaxes varanes. The sequence goes on along the minus strand of JANCMC010044589.1, from coordinate 2,000,853 downwards.
CAAACTATTAGACGTAGAGTCTTGAATTTTTCCATGTTGATAGAACATGCTAAAAACTCATTAGGAAAATTATTCTGTACGAAATCGGACAAATTTTGAAGTTATTTAACAAATACGTTTATAGCGAATCAGATACGGAACCCTTCTATATAAGCGTGTCTTGACATGCTTTTGACCATTTTTGTTTTATTAGGACTTTTTAAAGATATGCTTATGAGTTTCGTTACCACTCCCGACGGCACGGACATTTTCGACAGTTTTACTTACTTTTACGTTCGAAACTGAACGTGAAATGAAACATTAATACTACCGTTTTACACAACTTAGTTGCTAAATATTTCTAGCTACGAATGAAATCAGAACTCGCACGTCGTTACGGCCCTTTAAGTCGTGCAAAATGGAAACACAAACCTTCATTTGACGTTTCGTTTCGATCGTAAAATTAAGTAAAACCATCGAGAACGTTCATGCTAGGCCCTCTGTTAGGCCACGGCTATAGTATACTTTGAACTGTGCTCCTTACCGCTTTCAGTACAACATTTTTTCGTTAAGGTATCGAGGCTTGTTGAGGTTGAAAATGTTGACAAACGATGTTTGTTGCGTCACCTAGTATACAGGCATCAAGCATTTGAATAACTTTTAAATGAATGCTAATTTAAACATCAAATTACATCTAGCGGTCAAGTTCTGTGAGCGAGAATGCTAATTTGGTGGTGCTTTCATAATTTTAGGGTGGAAAGGATAGAATTTATATCATATTCAGAAACATGAAAAAAATAGCTTAAATCGCTCATCGGAAGTGACGTTTTTAATGCTTGTTGCGGATCCCAATTGGACAAACAAACTTTGACTTTGAATCTCAATTTCATAAATGCTTTTTGACAATAGGGTCTTCTTGATATATATCTTAATAAAAAAGATTTGACTTTATCTTAGATTATGATCATAATTTTCAATTAGTCCACCGGGATCTCTCACAAACTGAACGAAGCGCAACAACTATACCATCACGTAACGTGACAGCATTGCCGCCACTTCACGCTGATTTTATGTGAGAAAGAGGTACTGGTACCCGGAAGCGCCAGACCAATTTGGCTGCATACTAAAAAAACTACAAGCGTGGCGTTACCTCTCATTAAAATCTCTATTCACATTTATTTCTTTCCTTCATGTCTAGAAACTTGCTTTTACCCGACGGAGTGCCGATCGAGCGTCAACGCACTCGCTTCATTGTCAAGATCTACAAGGCGGACGGCCTGCCCAAGATGAACTATTCCATATTAGCCAACGTGAAGAGGGCCTTCACCGGCGAGAGCCAGGACTTAGTCGACCCTTTCGTACAAGTTTGTTTCGCTGGGATGACTGTGAGTATCTCTGTATATTAAGGCGACAATTACTAGATCCTGTAGGAGAACTTGAGGTGTTTCTCAAATGTACAGTTCTACACACAATATATAATACACAGTACAGTACAGTACTGTTTACAGTATTATTGACTGTTGAGTTTAAATATAAATAA
>JANCMC010044589.1:1967385-1995645 GCA_024363005.1 Charaxes varanes | reverse complement strand
GACGGACACCACGAGTCTCTTAGGAGACCCCAGGACTTGGCCACTGATTTAGGTAAATAGATGTACACATATTATATGAAAATTCCTTATCACTGTGTATGCCAGTCGTGGACTCCGACACCGTACAATGTTTTTATTGCAATATTTAAATCTATTGTTTTGTTTTCCATGTTTTTTTGACTTAGTAAGTTGAGGAATTGACTGGAATCTGCTGTCAACTAAGTTCCATAAACTTTATATAGTAATTTGGCCCAAATTAAAAGATACAATTTAGTTTTTTACTTTAATATTAAATGTCTATTGTACAATAATAGTGTGCAATTAATTTTGCATTACATAATGTTTTGAAAGTAATACAACAAGTAGTTTTCAATATCAGTCATTTGGACTTGGATTTTTATTCACTGCGTAAACTGCAGAACGAAGTCTGTCCCATAAATTTTTATATTATGAATCTCCCTATAAAAGCAGGGCTAGTGCATCTAAGGATAATCCTCACCGTTCCCATAGATAAGTAAGTGCTTCTCCAGCTTTGAATCCTTATCCCGATAAATAACGTACTAACTATATTTTTTGCAGACGAATTGGGTGCTGACACAGGATATTGGCAGAGCGTGACTCAGCCGGTAAAAGCACTGTCCAACGACAAAAACTACTACTTTCTACCCTATTGGGACACCAAGCAATGCATGCAAGTCCGCAGCGTGTGGCCAGATCATCGCCGACGCATGTACAACACAAACCTGATCGCTAGCATTGTCGACTCATTTGTAAGTTTTTTTTTTACTAATTGCGACTTCCTCTGCTTGAATACCGACGCCCGTGGACAACTAGACCACCAAAAGTTGGGTTGTTTGCTTTTAAGAATGTACATAGGCGTGTTTACTCTGGGGCCAATGGGGCCATGGCCCAAAGCGGCAGACTGCTAGTGGTGATGCAAGCCACAATTGGCACTGCGAAAACTGCTCTGCTTCTAGCTGTAGAAATTTCAAAAAGACAAGTTCTACCTAATTAACAAAGACTACAGCTCATTTGGTTGTAAATTTAATAGAAATCAAGAAGAGGGGCATTCTGCTGTATTTCTTATTATTATATAGTTTAGATCTCGTGTTATACAAATATTTTGTCTATCTAGGAGGAGGGCCTAGCAGATGCCCAAATCGCGGCAGAAATGGATGGAGGACCCAGCAGCACCAGTGTCGCTGGCATGAAAGCACTCCTCGATCTAATCAGCACGTCCTGCGCAAGATATGTGGGGCGCATGGCCAATGCTCCTCCCATTGGAAATACCAAACTGGACCGAGAGAGACTAAAACTCTGTCTGTACGAAATTGTAAGTATATGAAGTTTTGAGATTCACATGAATCTTAACTTATATAAGTTATGTGGACTGGACAACATGTATTATTGGAAACTGATAGTCCAAGAAGCTAAATTGACTGTCATTCTTGTTGATTCGTACAGTATCCTTAACGGATTTTCTAGTTATAAATGTTAATTTTTAATAATAGATAAAGTAGTCTCCCTAAAACTATTTACAGTTGCTGCACATATAGCGGAAAGTATTATAAGTTTAGCTATTAATTATTATTATAAGTTGCATTGTTGTTGGACAACAACACCTTCTGTTATATGAACATCAGCATCGTCTGTTATAGTACTTCCCTTTTGATGTTGTTCAAACACGGTTTTTTAGTTATAGAACAATGTTGACAATTTTCATTGATAGCGGGGAATTTTATACGTTGGTGTAAGTTTTCATCACGAAAAAGTATCGATGTTTTGTAAAAGGAAGTTTTGCAGAAGTAGATGGTGCATTATTTCTATAATCAGAAGCAGCATTATGATTTAATAGACGTTAGTATTATTGACACTAGTGAAAGCATTATTATTCTTCTAAGCATTATCGAGTGACATTGTTAAGACGACAGCTTCATACAATGTTATCTTTATTTTTTGTAGTAGCCTTCCTCTAAGTTTTTGAGAGCTTATACCAGCGATAACAGCAACGCGCATTGATTGTTTTTTGTATTCTTCTACAGTTACCTACTTCTTGAAATTTACCTTCGAGTGCGAGTCTAGAACTTTTATATATTCTTTCATAGTTTTATCAGATCTTTGCTAATGTATAGCTAAATGTCTAGCTAACAAAACATTTTAAAGTTTTATGTGTGTAGTTTCTAATAACGTTATGGCGTCAACGTAAGTTTATAGCCAAAATGATAATTTTTATGTTAATATCTAAATAAATTTTACAAGTTTTTGGATACGGGTTTAATGTATACTTTACAAATCTTTACAAAAACCAGTAAGCAAGCCAGCAAAATTTTACTGGGTTACTGCTGACTGGCTCACTAGAAGTGCGAGAATAATAAACGGGACGCTGAAGTGAGGGGTGCAGGAGGAAGATACAGGTCGTCTACTTACGTGCCTAGGTACACAAACCAATATTGCACTCGGGCGAAACCGGGGCGGATGGCTAGTAGTAACAGGCTATTTTAACGCAATAATAGGCCAGCCCCTGAACGACGAATCTGAGTAGTGGCCTAGATTGGGTTGGAGAAACCCTGATCTTCCATTGGCTCGTTGGGCGGGTGATATGAGGAGACTGGCGAGAGGTGGCTGGATGAGATTGGCAGAAACAAATTTATCAAGATTATCAAGGGCTGACAGTGATGATGATATCCTCCCATTTTTTTTTCTCTGTTAGAAGTGGCAAACGAGTAGGCAGCAGGCAGCTAAGTGCCTCTTGACGCCCGTGGACATCTGCACGACCAGGAGGCAAGCAGATGCGTTGTCGGTCTTTAATGAAACAAACCGAATGAAACGCGACAACTATACCATCACTTGACGTGACAGCATTACCGCATCACGCCGATCTTATCTAAGTAAGAGGAACTGATACCCGGACGCGCCGGCCCAATTCGTTCGGCTACAAGCAAGGCAAGCTCTAATTAAATTAAATATTGTTCCATTAAATACTGTTTTAACTATATGCCGGTTTATATTCGCAGGACCAAATAAGCGCTCTGACTAGAAACCTGAAAGCTTTGATAACCAGAAGCTCTCTGAAGGACAGACTGCGTACAGCTTACTCATACCTCGACAGGCTACGACACTTGTGCGAAGATGTAGGTTCTAATCTTTTATAATTTTATTTTATTTAATATAATGGAGAAGAGGCAGGTGGTTCATCTGAGTGACCAACTACGCCCATAGACCACTGCACTACTAAGGAGCTTGCCGATTAAATATATTAGTGAAAAATTTTGTCACGTATTTTATCATTAGAATTTAAAAAACATTGAAAGAGGCAAATGTTTTAGAAATTAATCATTTAATTAATAAAAAATGTACAATTTTTTTGTGATATATTTTAATAGAAAGCTGGAAATATATTACATCCACTTCCAGTTGCCAACTATTGTAACTACGCTTGAATTAGGAGATTTTGTTTCATATGACGTGTTAAGCTCACTCACTTTTGAAAGCTTATTAGATAGTTTTGAACTAGTAATATAACTTGTATTTTTGAACTACATACATATTTGAAGCTCATTTTGTAGTATTAATATATAAATATATTAATATATCATTATAAATGAACTATATTGTGTTCTTAACGGAAAATAAAGTTCTTTGAATCGAAAATAAGTCATGCGGCCACTAATTCTGCTGAAGAAGTTTGTTGCATGTTCGGTAGATACATAAATCACTTTTTTGTTTGTAAAACTAGTTCACTGTTGATTTACTGATTTTAGGCACAACATGCAATGCCCGACATTTTCATATGGATGATAAGTAACGGAAAACGTTTGGCGTACTATAGAATTAGCGCAAGAGACATCATCTATTCCGATTGTCCCGAGGAGAGGGGCAGGTTATGTGGCAAAATGCAGACGTTGTTCTTGAAAGTAAGTATTTATTAATCTACACATATATATAAAATTGAAGGGTCTGTTTGGAATGTCAAAATAATTATATTTTTACTATGTACACTATGTCTATAGCAAAAGCGCAAGTTAAAAAATTTTTGGCCGTCTTTCTGTGAGTCTGTCTGTCTGTTTGTTCTGCGTAATCTCCGAAACGGCTGAGCCTAATTGGATGAGACTTTCACTGGTAGATAGCTGATTTTACAAAGAATAACACCAGCTACTTTGATTTCAGCTAAATAATTAGGGTTCCGCACAAGAACATAAAAACTCCCAAAATGTAACAAAATCACTGAATCCAAGCGGGCGAAGTTGCGAGTTACAGTTAGTAATAAATTAAAAAGGTTCAAACAGGCAGACGGTTGACCTGAGCAAGTACATAAACAGGACTCTCCCAGAGGCGTTGTTATTAAGCGTTAATTAACATAATTTTTCTAAATACGTGTATCTTTGTTCAGTGGCCTGGGAAAAAGGCGTCCCTGCCAAGTGGCTGGTCAATACCTGCAAAGATCAACATATATCTATGGTTGGGCATCGTTCAAGATAAAAAACATTATATAGAGGGCTTGCCTCCCGGCTATGAAGTCACTACTGAAATTAAAAATGCCGAAAAGTTGAGAGCAAACGCGCCAACGACCATATTTTACGGCGAAAAACATGTAAGTTACAAATAATCGACAGTATAAAGCAAGGTCGTAAAATGTTACTTTGCCTAATAGCAAAAAAAAGCAAGAAAAAGTAAAGGACTTTGCATAAATCTAATTATTTGCGGATTTCATTGTAAATTAATTTACTTTTTCCTGCTTACGAGTCAGTACCTTATTTTAAATAATGACTTATTTTACATAATAGCTCCAACGTAAAGTGTCGTAAGCCACATTCCAGCCACTCTCAGTTTTTTTTTACAATTTCTAAATGAACTTGATGGGGTCGACTAAGTATATTTTTAAGTATTTTAAACCTTGGAGAAGGACAAAGGTTACTATCGCGAAAATGAAATTTGAACGGGGTGATATACTCAGGCGTTGAAAGTTTGTATGAAAGTCAAAGAAAACAATGCGTACGTAGTCGCCGGTTGAAGCTAGTTACCTAAAATCAATGTAAAACTAATTTTGTTATTCTATGTTAAAATTATAATAAAAATGTGATTATCTTTGCAGACTTTCCAAATGAGAGCTTACATTTATCAGGCCAGATCTCTGATAGGGTCCGACTCATCGGGCCTGTCAGATCCATTTGCGCGAGTGGTAATCGAAGAACACACCAACTCAACGCAAGTCATAGACGAGACTCTGAGTCCCACTTGGGATGAGTTGCTCATATTTAACGATATAACACTATTCAGTACGATGCAGCACATCAAAATGGATCCCCCTACCATTGTCATTGAAATATTCGACCAGGACAAGGTAGGCAAATCGGAGTACATAGGCCGAACTCTGGCCAGACCCCACGTCAAAACTTACGCAGATGGATACGAAAGACCCAAATATCCACCTTCCCTGGAATGGTTCGACATCACTAGAGGCGATGCAAGCGCCGGAGAACTTTTGGCAACTTTTGAAATTTTGGAAATACCTCTCAAACTGGGAGTCTCAGTGTTGCCTGAGCTACCCGCTCCTAAAGAGGTACCCGGCAAAGCTCCGGCCGACACTATAAAGGGTATCATCTACCCCGTACCGGATGGGATACGTCCAACTCTGTCCACATACCGGCTTGAAGTGTTATTTTGGGGATTGCGAGATGTTAAGCGCGTTCACCTGCTCACCGTGGACAAGCCCAGAGTGGACATAGAATGCGCCGGAAACATTATATACTCTTCGGTGATTCAAAACGCGAAACGCAACCCGAATTTCCAGCTACCGGTAAAATACGTGGACGTGGAGCTACCCGACCAGGATCTGTATAGACCGCCGCTGACGGTCCGCGTAGTAGATTGCCGCAGTTTCGGTAGAATCACCCTCGTCGGTACGCACACTATCAACTCCATCCACAAATATATATACACGCCGATGAGCAAAAGGGAGAGGGAGATCGAGGAGCGCAAGAAATCCATGATTCCGCTGCAAAATGTCGATTTGCGAGCAAATTGCATAATTCCCGATGATACATACACCATCGAGAACGAGAGGGAGAATTGTCCGCTGCTGATGCGCGATGGGAAGGCTCCGTATTCATACGGATCAGGAATCAGACCCGTGAGTGTCAAGGGAAAATACGGCAAAGGCGAGGGAAGCAAAAAAAGGAAGGTTAGTTCAGATTCCGTTCTGGATGACGACGAGAGCTGCAAGGATTGGTGGACTAAATACTTTGCGTCCGTTGAGTCTATGATTGAGGAGGAGAAGGAAATTAAGAGAGAACGCCAGGGATATTTGCAGGCTCCTACGGTGGAGTACATAGATGAGATACACTCTCCGCCCTCATCGGACACGTATTCTCCTCGCTTTGAATACGGCAGGCACTTAATACCGCCCCCGCCGAAATCTAAGTCAAGCCCGCCTTTAACTAATAAAAATGAAATACCAAAGTCTGCTTTGACTAAGGCAAGTATTTTTCACCATTTATATTTCACAATGTTAATTAATTTGAAATTTAATTTCTTAACTAGGAACATTTCTTTTTTTTCTAATAATTTCTTAATTACATTGACTTAAATAAAGTAGTGTATATTATTCTGTAACTGTAACAAACTGCCAGACGATATTGTTTTAATTTGTGTTTTTATTATAATTAGGTGTTGTACAATATGGTCATACGCATTTAGCAAAATAATTTTATTTCGCTGTTATAATTAGACACACTTGAGTTCTATTTATATATTGAATACTTGCAGATATATCCACACGAGCTGGAAGCAGTAGCTGAGTATGAAGAATTCAAGGAGTGGCTTCATTCATTTCTATTGTACCGCGGCAAAAAAAGTGACGATGAACCCGAGGACGACAATCGTATAGTTGGCGTGTTCAAGGTGATCTATTACTAATATTTTATAAGAACGAAAATCACATTTTATAACTAGGGCCGGCCGTACCATAGGGTGAACGGAGCGGACGCTCCAGGCGCTGAGGAATATTTGTGTATAACAGGTGTCTGTTACCTATAACACAGGCATTAAGTAGTCTACCTTAGGAACAGACGTCCGTGTTTCATATACTCCTGTACATATTTATTTATTATTATTTAGTTTGTATACTTACTATATTTATTTGATATTTATCTGAAAGAGAAAAAAATCGTTATATTATCTTTTTATATAATGTTATGTGCGGTTCTAATCATTCCGGTCATACCGGAATGAGGGCGTCGCTGTTTCGAATGGCACTAAGTGACCTTACAATTTGCAGGACATGCTTTGACGAAGCAGAACGATAGGGCACTTGCTGTGCGAGTGCGATGGGATGGCCAGAATGGGAATGAATATCTTCGGCGTGGCCTATCCAAGGTCGGAAGACTACGGCTCCTTCAGGCTGCAGGCGATCATAGAACTTTCGTCTGGATTTTTTTTACTTTGTTGGGTGCAAACAACAACTTCGAGAAGAAAGAAACAAGAATAAGCATTTTTGAGAAAAATTCTCAAACTGCACAATAACCAAAAGTTCAAATATGTACTTATTACTGTTTGACAATTAATTTGTTTTTATGAAAATCGATGTTTTTATGTTTGTTCATTACTTTTTTTATATTTAAAGCCACTTTAAAATTTATCAACAGCTCCTAAACCGTCACGTGCGATCGTCTTAAATAACCTAATAATTAAAATCTTAAATTGCTCCCTTCAATGCAAAATAAAAATAATTAAAAAAAACACTATGCGAACTTAAAAGTATTACTAGTTTACTAGAATATTAATAAAAAGAAACTCACTCTCTCCTTTTTCCACATTAATTTTGAATGATCCTGTCATCTGAAACAAAATAAAAATTTATTTTTGTTCTTTTGTTATTTTTGCTGTTAGCCCTCCTATGTTCCCATACATCCTCATATATTCCCGCTCCTGCTTGATCGTCTTTTCCGGAGCCGTCTGTAAACCAAAGAAGGTCTCCAGAGCGAACTTCGGGAATGGCACCTTTTGTCCATTCTATGCTGCCCGGTATTTCAAGTTCAAATAATTTGGTGAAATAAAGCTTTCGCAGCATTTTGTCTTTAGGCATCGCAAGATGGGAGTTTCAAATAGTTTTTGTTGAAGCCTCTTGAACTCCGTAGCGTGCAATTTGCACCCGGATCATAGTTGCTTATGCTCCTTTCTGAATGAAGATTTCGAGGAGTATCAAGGAGAGCAGCGCTTCCAGGGCGAAGGTCAGTGTAGTCGACATGGCGCCAGTGATTAAAATGTAAAGGCTACAGTTATATAACTGCATAATTTATATTACATATATGCTTACCAATTTATTGTCTGGAGTCACTTCAGGCGGTGCTTCCACAGATGATCCACTGGTTTCTACCGTCGCTTCTGGACTTACTGCGTATAAATTAGTCAAAATTAGGAATCACAGTCATATATTTCTCAAATAATATTCAAATTATTATAGCATTGAACCTCACTCAAACCAAATTTTATGAAATTTTTCTCCTCAAGAATAGGGTGCACTATTAGAGTTTATTTTGAGTAATCTAATGCTAGAGCCAGACATAGCTTCATTTGAATGATCATATAGTGTGGCCGGAGATTGTATAGCTGCACAAAGTTTTATTGTACTTTGTAGTCTTGAAGGACAAAAATGGACAAACACTTTGAGCTATGTATGGTTCTGGTATAAGTACTGGTGTCTGTAAGGGCATTTAAGATTTATTAAGTAGGAAAAAGATAAGATACGTGGTGGCGGTTTTTACGGGTCAATACGGTACGAGGGCCACTCTATTTCAAATTGACATTGAATTTGAATTAAGCGACATTCCAATTTGCAGGACCTGCCATGAAAAAACAAAAACGATGAGGCACTTGTACGAATGCGATGGGCTGGCCAGAATAAGAATGAATCTCTTCGGCGTGGCCTAATTGGCTATTTTTCATACTCCTAAGTGATGAGGGTGGTCCACGCGAACGCAGTCGCGGGGCGCAGCTAATATTATATATAATAGAATGTTTTTTTAATACTAACTTCAAACGTTAAAATTATGATTCGTAACGTTTGACTAATACATTTGAAGGGTTAAAACTAAACAAGACATTTGAAGGGAAAGTTCCACTCAATGTTTAAGGTGCTAGCCTTTTGCTCTATGTAATCAACGCGGGAAGCCGTTGGACATCCTTATCACAAAATAGAGCTCTGTGGAAGTCAAAGGAGGAGGCCTCTGTCCAGCAGTGGAGGTCATCGGGCTGAAAGGAAGGAAGGTAGGAATCAAAACTTTTAGTTTTGCAGTCAAATTAACATGAGGCTAACTTTAAGGCGGCGGTTTCACTTGCGTAATTAGTGTATGCTTTGAAGATGATTTCTATGTATGACACCTATATTCCTATGTCATAAGCAACAGCAGAGCAGAGCAGACATTTGAGATACATATTTAACTTTTTATTTTCGTATTACTTTTAAATAATTATATTAGAGACACATTTAACTTTTCGCTTTATTATTCGCGCGTCCATTTGGACGAGAGATTGCTTCGGTAATTCGGTGACAATTGAATAAGGACTCAGAAGCGAGAAAGCAGGAACATTTTAAATATTCAAATTAATTAGGTGTGAAAATTGGACTCGAGAATTGGGCAAACTTTTTTGGGAAACGCTCTTATTGTCCGAATAATGACATTGATTTTCATTGCGAAGATCTTTCAAGGATTTGAATATACAGGTTTCAATCCTGCTAAGATTTTTTTTTCCGTGTAATCTTTCCGTACCTAACTGTAAGAAAATGAAGTAAATGTTAGCTATGTATTAATACATAAAGCGAAATATGTATGTACCGTTTAACGAAAATTGCGCGGGTGGGGGTGTATGAAATTTGGCATAATTATCTTATATACACCAATAGAGTCAATAGCTCAACGTTATAAGGTATGCACTGAAATCTGCAAGGTACCAGGTTCAAACCCCACCGCCGTTGGGATATTGTCGCACCCACTCCTAATACAATTTTTAATTTAAACTTAGTAGGAGGGGAAAAGGGAAGATTAGACATACTTAAAAAAGTATTCCTAATATTCTTTAAAAAATATATATATACAAAGCTGAAGAGTTTGTTTGTTTACTTGAGCGCACTAATCTCAGACACTACTGATCGGATTTGAAAAATTATTTCAGTGTTAGATAGATCTATTTATCGAGGAAGGCTATAGGATATATATTATCACGCTAAAAAAGAATCTCATTTATTTACCTAATTTCACTCGGATGAAGTCGCACAGCTAGAATAAAAATAATCGCATATTAAGAATCGCCCTTAGCTTAGGCGCGCCCAGGGCGCCTAGAGCGGCCGCTCCGTTCGCCCTATGGTAAGGCCAGCTCTGCCTCTTACAATTCGTTTTCTATCGTGTTGGCACTGGAGTGCCAGTGTTCGTTTTTTATTAGAATTCAACGCAGTCGTAGGTGTTGGCTAATTTTTTTTATATTACAAGGGACAAACGAGCTGGCGATTTATCACCTAAGTGATTTTTTTTATCTAATTTTACACCGACAAAGTCGCGACCACATCTAGTATTTTATACAGAGAAGGTGTACTTATGTTAATATTTTTATAAAATATGCAATTTTAACATTTGAAATCATTAAAATAAAACCTCACGCACACCAAGCCAAACGATTTACACACACATGTATAAATTTTACTATAAGATTGAGTTAAAACGTAGTCATGACGACCGTATATATGTACAAATATAACTATTTAATTGTGTAATTTCAAATCATGAAGCATATAGTACGCAAGTTTATAGATTTGTGGGCAAATTTCGACCAGCTGGCGATCCCTAGTATTAATAAATTCCCCATCCTCTACAATCTAAGCGGACCCTGGTACTTAACCGGGGTAAGACTAGGAAGAAGAAGAAGATATTATATTATAATTAACATTTTAAAAAAAAATGTATCAGCCTATCAGTTAACAAGTTATTCAAGCTTCTTTTTCAGGCTTTAAGGACTACAGTTAAGTCTTATAACTTCTTACTAAGGACTAGACGTTCATAGCATTAAAGACAGAATTTCATTTTTTGGCCGATCTACAGAATTTCTCATTTCGGATCTAATCTTATGCCTAATTTAAGGAAACGCGAGGCGTCGCGCGACGCTTGTGGCGACGTGACCCGCAACGATTTCAAATATATGGCGTTGTATGCGTGCGTTAACGGAGAAGCGATTACGTTTCCACAGAGTTTACACGACGCGAGACGCCACGCCGCACGCGACGGTCAACGTCCCGTCCCGCGTCTCCGTAAATGAGGCTGTAGAACTTTAAAATCATATATTAAAGAGATCATTTATTAAAATTGTTAAATAATAAACAAGTTTTTTTTGAGTCGTTAAAAATTGTCATAATGAGTTAAAATAATACCCACCGAATATAATATATATATATTCAATGAGGATATTTTAATTAGCATCGTTTTTAATCTACCCTTATTTATGAGGTCATCTTCTTTTATAAATATCAACAACATTTGAGAATTTTACATAACTGGAACTATTCTATACGGCAGTCGTTTCGTATAGATAATGGTTTTGGGTCAAAATCAAGCATGGCTATACGAAAATTTATCTCAAGAAGTGTTCAGCCACGTAAACTACCATCTCAACTCAACAGCAAGGAACCTCTCAACAGCAAGCACATCTCAACAGCAAGGAACCTCATAAATATCCAATAGTCGTCATCCGTCATCCACGCTATTTGCAAGGAATTTCCTAACACACACAACAAACAACTCGGCGAAATCATCGACGAATTTCGATATTATGAAATCAAATTAAAATATGTTTTATTCAAATAGACTATTGAGCTCTTTTGAATCGTCAAATATTTCAAAAGGAAACACTGATTCGGAAAAGTCGAGCTACGATAAGAGTCAGCAAGAAACTCGTTAGTCACTCTTTTAAAAAATAGTTCTTATAAAAAATGAGTTTAATATATTTGCATGTTAACAGTAAAGTAGGAACAAAGCTGGTTCGGCCCAACTCCAAGGAGTTGTATCTTTAACTAGCTGTGCACGCGACTATGTCCGCGTAAAATTAAGTAATAAAATAGATTCAATTTTAGCTTGATGGTATATAGCCTATAGCCTTCCTCGACAAATGGACTTTCTAACGCTGAAATATTTTTTTTAAATCGAACCAGCAGTTTCTGAGGTGAGCGTGTTCAAGAAAACAAACAAACTCTTCAGCTTAACATATTTGTATAGATACAGTCTTCGACTGTTTAAAATGCCTTACGATTATGCGTGTTAAAATTTCGTTTCAATTTATTGAATAATAGATAGATTATCAAATTAATAAGACTCAGGAACCACGTATTCATGACAGGTAACAAAAAATGTAACAATAATAATCTTGTTTGTAAAGATTTACTTTTATTACAGAACCCTGGAACATGAAGTGGTTTCGCACGTAATCGACTCGGTGTTTTTGTAAAGAGTATTGCTTTTTGCACCACTGGGCGAGGCAGACTTGCGGGCGTTACGGACGAGGAACCTGTTTGGAAAAAATCGCAGAGTTCCACCGCCATAGTGATATACATACGTGATTACACGTACTTTATACATACCAATGAATTCGCGTGCTTTGAATTTAAAAATGATCTAATCAGCATTAGAAGTCTTCTTCTTCCAAGCGTTAGCCTAGTCTAGTATCGCAGAAGTATTAACTTATTTGGCTTTATTATAAATAGTTTAGAACATTATAAACCTATTTTTCTAAATTTGTCGTCTGTATATATTTATTTATTTAAATGTGAAAGTAACTCTATATGTTACGTTTTCACCCCTAAACTTCTAAATCAATCTATAAGAATTAATTTATTAAAGAATTTTAATATACAGACAGATTGGACATTGGAGCACCGTCTTGCCAAATTTCATGATTCTGGGTCAACGGGAAGTACTCTATAAATTTTGGTGCATTTGCAAATGTATGGACATACACGGCCATATATTTTGAATTTACACTTAGAAGGTTGATTTTTCGACAGCTGCAAGGACTCGCAGACCTCAGTTTTTAATAGTAATTTTAACTTTATACATTTACGTGTTCCTGAGAAAAAAGGCCTTGACAGACAGACGGACAACAAAGTGGAACCATTACAGGATATAAGAGTTCTTTTTTTCTTTCGGTGGTACGGAGCCCTAACAATTTTGAAATATAACCCAATTGAACCTCTTACTTCAGCTTTCTTGATCTCAATCAAGAATAAAATTAACACAACAAAAGATCTCAAACCACGAAGCTGAGGCGAGCATATACGGAATAGAATAATATTGTGGTATGTAACATCACTGTAATTCCTAGAAGTTTTATATTCTCAGATATTATTTCCGATAAATGCATAATACATTTATAAAATCTTCAAAGATATTCATAAACAAATAAACGTCAAAGTTTGATCCGATTTAACCTCTCACTTCAGCTCTGTTGATCTTAAACACGGATAAAACTAACACAACAAGAGATCTCCAAGCTATAAGAGCTTCCTCGAAGTGAAGGCAAGCGAGTGTGGAGTAGAATAATATTGTGATATGTAATATCGCTGTAATTCTTGCACGCTTTTGTGTTCGAAGTTGTGTGCAGTGTAGAGTGAGTCTAGTACCTAGTTTTTTATCTTTGTTTTAGTTTCTTCGTTTAACTATCGTGCCTTCGATATGTTAAGCATCTCTTTAAGACTATAAGATAGACAGATATCAGATTTCTCGTTCGTTGTGTGGAATATATCGATTGCAGAAGTACAGAAGAAAAAGTACTTCTACATCACATAACCACCACAGCCTATTGTTAAATTTGAACTCTTTCGGAAGAACAGACATTGTTTTAGCTACATGGATGGATAACATCACTTTTTTTACACATTATAAGGGGGCAAACGAGTGGGCGGTTCATCACCTAAGTGACTACCGACGCCCGTAGATGTCTGCACCATCAGAAGCCTTTAAAGAGAGGTCAAGGCCACCGGGAACTCTCACAAGCCGAAGGAAACGCGACAACAATACCATCACTTGACGTGAAAGCATTGTCGCTAATTCACGCTCATCTTATGTGAGAAAGAGGTACTGGTACCCGGACGCGCTGGCCCATTTCGGCTGCAGAGCAAAAGGGCTGCAAACGTGGCGCTACCTATAGGAGTAAAGTAAGGAATGGAGTAAAAGGATATAAAGGTAGATGGAAAGGAGAAAAGAATTCCGGTAGTACTGTCACGGATGGTATAGGGGTAGTGACAACAGCAGCTAGGGTAGTCCGGGGTACCGTACCGTACCCGTAGTGAATCTAACCAGTTATCGGGCATATAAAAAGGAAGATCCACCCCCTGGAATGAAAGTTGTAGTTATAAACACATAAATTAAACTAGTATATGACATTGTACTGAAGTGTTTAATCAAATGGTTATTCTATCGGTCGAGTATACTAAAGCAATATTTAATTATCTATGCTTAAGACGTTCAATCGAAATTCATAGCTAATTTAGATTTTTTTTTCTGCTATATTTTATTATTGTATACATATATTAATATCGAGTGGTTTTTTCATGAAATTAACTTATTTTTCGTCAATGAAAATGAGTTCTGTCTTTAATTGATTTAAAATAAATCAAAATATTGATTGTTATATACAAAACCTACCATTTTAAAATCTACAAAGACTGCACCATTTTTTGTAAATATTACACACAGCTTACTTGTGACTAAAACAATTATACAATGTTTGTAATAATTATTATTTGTACGATAATTTAAATTATAAAAGTAGATGTATTGATCCATCTTCAGTAAAAGATTCATCGAATCTGTATTCAATGTTTAACAATATTGCCAACATTACGTAATGCCGGAGTCAGATATAGCTTCATTTGGATGATCATGTAGTGTGGCCAGGGACTTTGTGTAACTGTACATAGCTTTGTAGTACTTTGTGTACTTCAAGGACACATATGTACAGACACTTTGAGCTATGTCTGTCTCCGGTACAAGACGAATGTTACTAGCCGGTCTAAATGGCGGATAGCAGTGCTACCAACATCATTGTTCGGCAGCAATGAGATGGAATTTGGGTTCTTGTAAAAGCAATGTGTTAAATGTATCCGGGATTATTCACATATACCCTTGAGTTCAATAAATACAAAGTGCAACCAAAGTACTTGTATAATTTAAGGAAAAGAGAAATTAATGATTAAATTACGCCATAATAAATTCACATTTTTAACTATTGCGGACCTAAAAAGAGTCACGTGAATATTTTGGGTGGTCCCTAGAACGCGCTAGAGCAGTACGTTATTACAGTATTTCCGGCCTTGACGCCAGAAGGTTAAATTAAATTACCCTCTTCCAAGTCTCTAAAAGGCACTGCAGGTTCATTTAAGTGCTATACAATAAGGGCTTATTGTAGAACTAAATAGCGTAGGAAAAATAATTAAAGCTTTCCGCTGAAAGCTCCGCTGACGCTCTCGTAATTGAATTATATTCCTGGAATTGTTTCATGGAATTCCATTATGTATACCGATTGTATTCCAGATATTGCCCGCGTAGTTAATAATGAATAATATTTAATAATACAATTCATTGGAGGTGGTCGTTGGCAAATCAGTGGTCGGCATTTGAGCCGATCCCTCGGTTAAGCAGTTCTTACCGCGACTTTATGGACCAATAGGTGACCCATTTTAAAATTGGTTTTCTAATATATCCTACATCCTCCGCGTTTCGAAAGGCACATAAAATAGTAGGTCCCGATTAATTAAGTGATATTAGTCGTGAGATTATGGGGATGACGTCAGACGGCATTCGGTCATCTTAAGTCACCCCACAGTCGCATCTTCTGTATTTTAAGCGGACTCTAGTACCAGAACGGAATAACAAAACAAAAGGTAGAAGAAGAATTATTAACGAATAATTAATAACTTTGTTGCCTATATTCAAATGGCTGGCTGGTTTTTCACTTCTTCTTCTTTTTCTTTCTTTGGTGGTAACCCTGCCGTTGACTTGGGTATTGTATATTCGATTTCGCCTAGATCTGCGTGAATCATAATTATATAGTATAAAATGAAGTTGTCCCCCAGCGTTATACGTGCAGATCTTTTAAATTACGCAACGGATCTTAATGCGGTCTTCACCAATAAACAGAGCGATTTGTGGAGATATTACATATATATAATAAATTTATGATATAGAAGATAAAAGCCGGGAATTTTAATGATATGTAGCGAAATGTCGCAGAAAACGTATTGTTGTGCGCTAAACATTGCGTACCCTAGTTAAATCTTAAGAGATAGTTTAAAATAATGTACTACAGGATTGTATATTTTAAAAATATCTATAAGAATGTCAATGATGTCGTATTTCCATTTCCTAGGTATAACCCACAGGAACCATTTTTATCTTTTACATATAAGAAAAAAAAAGTGAACTATTTACAAAGCGATTTTTAAGAATACCGTATTAATCCTTATCCATTCAAATAGGCTAAATACTTGGTACATTTTATGCAGATCAAAATTTCCCTTTACAGGATGTAGCGGCTGCTACATAGCAAGATGGCAATGATGTCAAGTGGAAAAGGTTACACCAAAGCAAAACTAGATGGCATTTTGCGTAATATGCGAAAGGTCAGCTATCATGAGATCTGGAAAACTATTTGATGTACAAACGTGAAATTTAGCAGAGAGGTAATTTATAATTTGTACACGTCCGCTAAGACCGGATTTTTCAATTCGAATTCGCGAGAAACAAATAGTATAGTGATAAAATACTATGTATATTTAGTACACGAATTTATGTAAACTGTATTTCCTACATTTCAAATACTCTCTTTCAGCTCTTGGGGCTCTATATTGTCATAAGCACACACTACAACGCTTATATAAGATGAATTTAATCCGAGTTCACTTTCATATTTAAGTTTTAGTATACGTATTCATGAAATGAAAAGATTCGGTACGACTTTTGAACCGGAAAACTTCCCCCGAGCAATTGAAAGGTAGCTCAACTCAGCTCAGTCTAATTATATTTAAAGTTGGTACCCCTGCTCTGCCAGTCTTAAGCGACTTGTGAATAACACAGGTAGTTTGAGTAAAACCACAACCGCTCTAGAAATGAAATATCTATGAAATTTATTAGAAATTTTTTGATATTTTTAATCAATAAATTACCGCAATTCAGTCAAGTAACATTTTTTTGTATCATTTGTTAATAGCATACTGCATGATACAAGTTATAGGCTTAACTTTAAAGGATAATGGTAGGTATATCTGAGTCGATACATGCTCGTATGTTTCTTTTTTAATTTGTATTAAAAATAATTTTAGTTGCGGTTAACCTGTTTAATTTTAATCTGAAAAGGTATCATCAATTTTATATATACAATATACATATATATGTATATACATACTAGCTGTACTCCGCGACTTCGTCCGCGTGGGCCACCCTTATCACTTAGGAGTATAAAAAATAGCTAGTAGCCGATTCTCAGACCTACTGAATAAGCATATAAAATTTCATAAAAATTGGTCAAGCAATTTCGGAGGAGTACGGTAACTAACTTTGTGACACGAGAATTTTATATATTACATATAACTAAAATATTCCACAAACTTACCAGATGTTAAGTGATACGCACACGGAAATCTATTATTGTGATATCAATTAGAGATTATTGGCTAATTGGCTACAGGATATCGGATCCAAAGGCTTAGCCCGACTGCTTTGCTGACAAAGGGATTACCAGAAATTGCCTAAAGCTATAGGAAAAAAAAATTATATTATTAATATAATATTGTGTTTAATTATATAGTCGTCAAGGTCAAGACGCCTCTAAATTGCAAAGCTCAAGATATATACCACTATACTAAAAATCTATATATTAATACGTGAACCGTAAACTTTTGATAACATTTTACGAAAATTGCTTGGATATAAGAGTATGAAACTCGGCAAAATTATAATTTATATAGAGGATGGTGTACCAATGCTGATATTTGCATTATTCATACATTAAATTAAAAAAAAAACATAATCTCACGCATCTCACGCAAATGTCAAACAATTTACACACACATGTATATATTTTACTATAAGATTGTGTTAAATCGTATTCATAACGACCTGATTTACATTAATTTTCAAATATAACAATTTCGTCGTACATGTTATTAAAATCTTGTACATAGCTTTGAATAAGCATGTACACAAAAAGGATAAATAGAACCAGCCTCTAGTTACATTTACTCTGTAATCTGGCGATTTCTAACAAATTTTAAAACATAATCTTGGAATTCCAAGCATAGAAACACGGAATGAAATCCGAAAGTTGTGCGATTCAAACTCCCGCTGGACTACCGCTGTAGCTACTTCTAACCTAAGATAGAAAATTCTTCTTTCGAGCGTTATTCCTGACGTGAGCGTGATGACTGATTGCCGTCTGACAGCATCCCACCACACACCCCCAAGATCTGTACATTCTCGCGACTAATATCACTTGGTGACATTAATCAGGACCCACTGTTGAACGTGCCGTCCATGGGCGACGGTAGGCACTTCGGTGCCTACTGCCTGCTCGTCTGCCCCCTTGTAACATAAAAAAAAAAAAAAGGCCACCTAAACATATATATCTTTTGAATGCTTATATTTAGAGGGTTGATGTTTATAAAGTTTCAAGGGAGTATGGACTTCAGTATTTGGTATTCATTTCAACTGTATACCTATACGCGTTTCTGAGAAAAATGGTCTTGACGAACAGACAGATAGACAAACAGACACTGTTGCAAAAACAAATTTACAATTTTCGGATTTCTTCCTTTACTTGTGCTACAAGATATAGCTTCTTGCCGAATTTCATAATTCTAGGGCCACGGAAAGTATCCTATCGGTTTTGGTTTCCCTTGCAAATGTATGGGAAATATGATATAAACGGCCATATCTTTTGATTGCGTACACTTAGAGAGTTGATTACTTTACAACTTCAAGGGACCACAGACTTTAGTATCTGGTATTAATTTCAACTTCATAGGTATACGCCTTCCGGAGAAACCTGATCTTGTCAGAAAGACAAACAGACGGACAGACTGACATCCAGGTGATCCTATAAAGATTTCTTTTTTCTGGAGGTACGGAACCCTAAAAATAAATCTAAACACTGAACTAATTACTTTACAATATCTAAGTTTTGTTCCCCTTTTTGGCATTACGTATCTCATTACAGTCACAGTATGTGTTGGTCATTTTCCTAGAAAAGAAAAACATTAATTAAGAACAAAAAGCTGGAATTAATCCCTCACCTTGTAGAGCCTTTGGGAGCATTAATGAACTGGTATTTTGCTAAGTCTCTTTCCTTCATAAAATTCTATGGAATCTAGGCATTAATTACACTAATTTTCCTTGTGGCTGTTGCAAAAATACTAGCCAGCTAATTAACTCAGTTCAGCATCATAAGTCCGTTATCAGTTGGTCGCAGAAATCTGTATTTTCTGAGCTGAGTTTCAGGTACTCGTCACACTTGTTTGCTTTGGGTAATCGTCATATTTGCTTCTGTGCCTATACTTATCAAGTTTAAAGAATTCGACTTGTAAAAAAGAATCTATGAAGTGAATTCTATTTATCTATTCCTTATATTTGTTTTTTAGGGTTCCATAGTACTACAGGGAACCCTTATGATTTCCCTCTCTCCCACCGTCCGTCCGTCCGTCGGTCTGCCCGTAAGGTGGTCCTTACCCTAGCATTTCCAAACAATTAGA
The DNA here is from genome assembly GCA_024363005.1 of Charaxes varanes. Classification (NCBI taxonomy): domain Eukaryota; kingdom Metazoa; phylum Arthropoda; class Insecta; order Lepidoptera; family Nymphalidae; genus Charaxes; species Charaxes varanes. The sequence continues at coordinate 1,975,865 of JANCMC010044589.1, read as the reverse complement.
GTTAGAGATTTGAAATTTTCCATGAAGATAGAACATGCTAAAAACCCACTAGGAAAATTATTTTGGACGAAATCGGGCTGCAACTTTTGAAGTTATTTAACAAATACGTTTATAGCGTATCAGATGCGGAACCCTTCTATATAAGCGTGTCTTGACACGCTCTTGGCTATTTTTTTAATAAAATACTCGTGTGGTCGTGACTATGTAGAAGAGATTCCAGTAAGCGAATTCGTTTCTTCTATTTTATTATTATTTGAGTACAAAATTTTACTGTCTTACAGAAACTTTAGAAAGGCGATAAGTACGTTGGTCTGCGGAAGCAATTCACGCATAGCTGCTAATTTTGCTAATTTTATTGTACTATGTTAACTTAAAAGTAGGGATCTACGTAATCTCAAATAAAAATATTATTATTATTATTAAATAAACATTTGAAGTTCGAACATTTACTCAAGCTTAACGACGACAAATTTTCAAAGCGCAAATAGTCCTATGGAAAACAGTATATCAGAATGGCTAATAAACAAACGTCAGTTTAAGTATGAAAACACTTCAAACAATGGCTTGAATACACATTTGAGCTATTAACATTTACTTTAAGTAATTAGATGAAATAAAGATCGCCGTCAGGGAATGAAGTTTTGCAAAAGTGTATAAGGATACATTTTTTAAAACAAATTGTTTAAATCTAGCTAATGAAATTACTGTAAACGCGACAACAACACCATCCCTAGACGTGACAGCATTGCCGCCACTTCACGCCGATCTCATGTATACTTGCATAAATATGAATTTAAATATTTAAAAAAAATATTTGTGTCCGCTGTAACCAATAATACCGGTATCATGTTACCTACCTTAGGAATATACAACCGCGTGTTTATATTCCTATGTATTTTTTATATTATATTTAATTGAATAACGCATCTATATTTCTCACATTTTAAATAACGAATACATGGGTAATTTACACGGGATTCTAGAGATGACATATTGAGCACAATACAGACAGACGCAGGGCTCAAAGTTATAAATGAGTGAAATGTAAAAGACTCCGGGAATGATCCATCAACGTCTGTGATAAAATGACGATGTGTCGCCGGCATTAGATTTATTATTGTCTTAGTTAACTGGCGTACTTGGCTAAGCTTTTTCTGTGGTAATTTATTGTGTGCGCGGTTTAAGGGATACTTTATCATATAAAAATATTATACATTATCATTATGGATTTAAAAAAGACTTCAGAAAAAGTGTCTGGTTTTAAAAACAATTAATCTAGAGGTCTTTGATACGCGGCACAAATAGTACCATCACTTAGGCCTCGTTAAAGACAAAAGACGATTTTTGCGCCATGAATACTTAGGCCTCAGTAACGGAGGGGCGTGGCACGTTGCGTGCGGCGTGGCATCTCGAGGTGTGTAAACTCCATGGAAACATAAGCGCTTCTTCGTCTCTCACACAACGCGTTATGTTTGAATTCGATGTGGGCCGCGCCACCTCAAGCGACACGTGACACCCCGCGACCTAAGTACACATGATGCAAAAATCGTCTTCTGAAACATTTCTGAGTTAATCATTATTTTAATAAATAAGCTTTGAACATTCTATCGTTATTAAAACTTCTTTACTACATAAAAATGTTTTGAGGCACTGATTAGCTTCACCTAATTTCTTAACAGTTCACTTGTAGATAGGAATTGATAACCTACGCCATCCATTATCAATATGAATTCTGCATTTTTTTAAAGATCTATACGATGTAAAAGTAGGCCCCAGAATCCTCATACGATAGAACTAGTACATTGGGACAGATATTGTTACATTAAGTCTAACGTTTCTGAGCGACGGCACGTCTACTGTAAATTTTGTCGCTCTTATTAGGTCTTTTTATTAATTCTAAATGGCTTGATATATATATTTTTGAGTTGATTGCAGATGAAAGGCAAAAAGTAGTAGTATATTACATGAAAAACAAAAAATAATCAAGCAATAGAAAGTAGGTATCGAAAAATCTTTAGCCTTGCGTACCCTACGTATATTTCTGTCTCGTTGAGCTTGCGAGCGTTCCCGGTGACCTAAGCCCCGCTTTAATGGTGGCCAACGCTTCTTCGAGCCTACTGGTGGTGCAGATGTTTTTGGCTTCGGTATTCATTTACCGCCTGATCGTTTGCCTCTTGTAACATAATAAAAAATTAAAAGCTTTTTTATCACATTAAATGTCACAATGTACAAGATACAATGTTATTTTGTTATGATTATTTAGACTAATCTTTTTCACTATTTTATACATGATGTGTAAATGACTTGGCCTTGGTATGCGTGTGGTTTTATTTTGATAATGTAATATCTTTAAAATGCATATTTTAAAAAAATATTAGCATTCGCAAACCTCTCTCTGTATAAACTATAATTGTGCCGAATGTAATACTCCCCCGGCCTTTAAGTATCAATTTCCCAAAATGGTACCGAAAGTTTTCGCTTCACCTATAAGCAAACAACCAACCAACCATAACCAACCAACATAACATCAATCAAATCATTATCATCAACACCGTCTTTGTCTGACTTTACGAATAACCTTTGTAGAGTCTATCTCCTGATGATGCTTCGGTGTCGAAGCGAAACGTGCGTTGAGGCGGATTAAAGCAAAGTAGTTTAGTTTTTCATGCATGTCATGGATTTCCGCAAAGTAATGCCTGATTCTATCAGTTAACGCTTTATAAAGTGACTACAAATTTATAGCATCGCTGCCTCCCTTTTATACTTTTGTCCAACGAAAATATAAGCTGGTCTTTATCGCTATTTCTTTGTATGTAATATTGCCAATTGCATACTAAATGTTTTGTACAATAATTGCGTATCTTCAATAGTAACCAATTCAATGTTCGGGTCGAATATCCTCTGTCGGGTCCGCTATTTACTCTATCTTCTTTACACTATGTAAATACTGGTAAGCAAAATTTATCCGCCATAACCGCTATATACTTTTAAAAGTAATATTGAGAATGTTTAAGCAACACACTTTTCAAAGACTCAGCTGGTTGAGGTAATTAGTTACGCGTTACTGTTTTTGTTGGAGGCTAAAGAGAAAATTGCAAAGATTTATTGTTCGCGCCACTTTACCCCGCGGGCGGAGAATTACTTAGATTTTCTTTAATTCGATCTCGTTTCCTCTCGTTCGCCGTTCCATTAGTGGAATAAAGAGACACTAATGATATGTCACTTTATTGTTGCAAAACGTTTTTTTAATAATAAACTGGGTCGTTTACTCGCGATTTTGATCACGTTGTTTCAATTTCGAAGTTTTTTATTTTTCGTTTCATTACGTTATTCTTTATATCGTCAGGTATCTGCCAGTGAAAGTTCTCTAAAAATCGGTCAAGTCGTTATAGAGATTAGCTGTAATAAAAAGTTTTTGTGTATAGACGACAAAATCGCTTTATTTGTATAGTTTGAAATATAAATGGATCACACAGTATTCGGTAAATTTAATTTCATATCGCTAAATAAAATTTCAATATTAACCTGAAGTCAGAAATTTGTCTTTTCATTTAATATCTAAATGCCCTAGGGAGCAGTACCCAAATAAACTTGTACACAACTAAATTGGGTTGTACCCGTAAGGGTTTACCTTGTTATAGGGACGAGATTGACTGTGTAATGCCATTTTTCTCGAACAAATTACTATGAAACATTGAGTTAGACGCATTGAAAAGTATATTTCTTAATCTATAAAACTAAAAAGTAAAAGAACATAAATATTTCCCAAAGGCCGGCAACGTATCTACGACAGCCTACAGGGAGTTCAGTTGTCCTTTTTCTATAAAAAAGCATACATCAGAGAGCTGCAGTCTCCATGTACCGTTTTTATATGAGGTTAAAACCTACTCGAATAAAACAATTCCCCTGAGGAATCAGTTGCCGGCTTCGCTATTTACGAATGGATACCGACTTAGGGACCTTCAAAAAAAGAGCATTCACATTTCTCAAAGGCCGGCAACGCATCTGCGAGCCCTCCGCTGTTGCTGTTGTCCATGGGAGTCGATAGTCACTTAGGTGAGCGCCGGCTGCTCGTTTGTCCCTTGTTATATAAAAAAATTCACGAGCCTTAAGTTGTTTGATCTGCGTGTGTCAAAAAGTCCTATAAAATAAAATATATCCAGAACAGTCATTATTCGAAGGCCAGTAGCGTATCTTCAAGCCTTCTGCTTGTGCAATTGTCCTTTTTATATAAAACAAACATACTTCAAAGATTGACGAAAGTCACGCATACATGAGACCGAGAGACTCAAGTGGCGATGGGCAGGACACTTGGCCAGGTGTGGTGATGGCAGGTGGAGTAGGGCCTTAGGAGAATGGCAACCATATGGAAGCAAATGCTCTAGGAGCAGACCAACAGCCAGATGGGCTAAGGACATCCGATTCACAGCAGGTATACGATGGATATAGCCCAGGATCGACAACTGTGGCGTAAGTCAGAGGAGACCCCAAAAATAAAATATAAAGTTCCAATATCTTTATGATTAGTAGAAAAAAGTCATTTTCGCTAATAAAATGGCTGAGTTAAATAAGTTTATCATTAGTTAAAAGATCGAATAGGCCCATAAAAAATATTAGTAATTTTAACTACTGTTACGGAACTTCTTACCTCGCACAATTCCTCTGTGGAATCAACTGTCAGGTTCGGTATTTCTGAACGAATACGACTTAGGGACCTTCAAGAATAGAGCATACTCATTTCTCAAGGGTCGGCAATGCATCTGGGATCCTCTGGTGTTCCATGGGGATCGGTAGTCACTTATGTGAATGCCACCTGCTTGTTATATTAAAAAAATATTAAACACATGTATATATGAAAAGTTTAACTATCTACAACTCGTAAAATATATCATGTAGTATGATTATTTAATAACATCATATATTCAGCGATTGTCCTTTGAGGTGCCAGACTCGTGATGTTTTATTCATGGGGCCTTACTCAGGCAATCCCTTTAGGTATGACACACGATATGTACACACAGATCTACAGGCTATATGAGACACAACTTCAAATTTACAATTATTCCCGAAATTTAATAAATGATATTTATTTTTAAAATTAAATATATAAAGAGTTTCTCAATTCGAATGTATTTTCTCAGAACTCAGAATTTTTGACTGGGAGAACCGATTTCGATGATTCGTTTTTTATTTGATAGCTGGTGCTCTGCGTGTGATCCCATTTCAATTTTGTCCAGTCCCGACAATTTTAAGTTAGCGTTTTTTTTGTTTAACAAAAAATTTTAATTTTATCACATTTTTCAACTATAGCGCCGTCATTTTATAGGTGCGTCATAAAGTTTGCTATCAGCGAATAATTAGGTATGCAAAAAAACTAGTAAATATTTTATTGCTACTAAATGCAATAATATGGATCCAAGTGAGACTGTCTTGCACATAAGTCTTAATGTGGCCATTTAATAAGTTTAACACTACTTTTTCGAGAGCAAGAAACAGATGTTACAGACTTCTCATGCACGATAATAGATTTAGAGTCATTTTATATCTGCATCACAAAATCATTCAATTAGTGATGCAGACATAAATTGTTAACTTAAACTAACATGTTTTCTTATAGACAAATAATGTTAACAGATTTTCCGTTTCTATTTATTTTTTTACTATGTTACGTTAAGCATTCAATCTTAACAAATGTGGCCTTTTTATATCTGCATCACAAAATCATTCAATTAGTGATGCAGACATAAATTGTTAACTTAAACTAACATGTTTTCTTATAGACAAATAATGTTAAAAGATTTTCCGTTTCTATTTATTTTTTTTACTATCTTACGTTAAACATTCAATCTAAACAAATGTGGCCATTTTATATCTGCATCACAACTACACATATCAATTATAATTTATACAAAAATATATTAATCCCCTTTTTCGTTTTTTACAGCCTTTCTCTATGAATAGATGAATGGATGGATGGATGGATGGATGATTCACATTCATTCTAAATCGACGCGGCCACTTTATATCTGCATCACAAATTTCCCAATCAGCCCAATCGCTTTGAGTAGCAAACGAACAGACGAATCGGCGTAACGAGGTTTATGTTTCGATGAATCTTTAAAAGGTCCTGCGTATATTATTTTTCAGCAAAAGTGCGTTAAATTCTCATTTTAGCTTTGTTTTATACCATTTACTGAAGAGATGCTTACGTAAATCAAGTAATAAAAATGTACTGTAACTTTTTTAATGCTAGGGTTATTCTAACACTTCTTCTAAAAAGTTGGCCACGCATTTGCGAAACTTCAGATAGTACAATTCTCCACAGAAGTCGATATTCACTTAGGTGACTTAATTGGCTCTTTTCCCCAGGTTACATTAAAAATATATACCTGTCGAGACCGTAGAGATATGAGTCGAACGAAAAATATGATACAAAGGGTTCAAAACGCTTGTGCGCGGTATTGTTTTAATATACCACCGCGCACCCACGAATTATATCTTTTATATAGCACAAATAAAAAATAATTCAGTGCCCATTTGTACAATTATAGTACACGTAATTTTGCTATTTATATATAGTTTTAAAGGACAGCCAGGGTAACTTTTATCATTGAAAAGGGTTAAGAGACTTTTACGTAATATGGATCATAATTGTGGATACAATTGACTATAACAGCCATACACTTCGAGTCTCAAATTGGTTATTAACTAAAAAGATTAGCACTTCATCGAGTTTAATGTAATATAGTGTCAGCCACGGGTTAAAGTGTGGTGAAACTAATTCACTATTATGTAATGATCAATACTTACTATTATAAATACTAGTTTTTAGGGTTCCGTAGTCTAACAACGAACCCTTATAGTTTTGCTCAGTCCGTACATCTTTCCGCAGGCAATGTGCCCCTTCCCCTATTTTAAAACTATTAGATGTAGAGACATGAAATTTTCCACGTTGATAGGACATGCTAAAACCCCATTAGGAAAATTATTTTGAGCAAAATCGGACAAAAACTTTTGAAGTTATTTAACAAATACCTTCATCGCGTATCAGTTATGGAAACCTTCTATCTAAGCACGCTATTTTTGTAATAATAGAAGAGATGTACGTTCTGCAGAAAATATAAAAACCGTCTCTTAGCCTATAAAGCCATAAGGAAAGATCCTTGTCCAGTTTTCGTAGCTCGGCTACAATGAATCTTCTAAATTAGTTTCATTATCGTCGGATCGCAGGTGCTGGTTCAGGAATGAAACTGTTCAGGGACGTACTTTTGAACTGCTGAATGAGATAGTTTAATGAATTACAAAGGACCTATCATACTCTTTGAATCTTTTAGAATATTCTTAGTAACATTTTATGTTTGCTATTCATATACTTGCGATTCAGTCACAGATTGGCTTAAACTTTTAACCAAAAATCATAGCTCATTAGAAAGAAAAAAACCTAGACTAAGTAATATGTTGGCTCAAACAATATTATACATTAACACGAAGAGATCGTGGCCAAAGGATTAAATTGCTCTTGCTGCGACCGAGTAATAGATGGGTGACCCATCGAGCACTGGTTTATATTTGATATTCGACCTCCTTCGTGTTTCGGAAGGTACGGAAAACGCACACACACACGTGGGACACGATGAATGTACTTTGTGATATTAATCGTAAGGTTATAGAAATCGTGGGGGTTCCCAGGATGACTTCAGATGGCAAGCGGTTATCTTAACACGCCCCACAACCACATCGTCTGCAATCTAAGCGGACCCTGGTACTTAACCGGGATAACATTAGGAAGAAGAATTGGTATAGCGTTACGAATAAACAAACTAAACATATATTAACATTTATAGTAATTATGGGTTATGTTATCTCGCCCCCACAGGCAAGTCCTTTACAATTTAAAAGAACCCTGGTATTTAATCGAGCCTACGTTAGGAAGAAGAATACTATACATTATCACTAAAAAAAAACATGGTGCAACATGTTGGGACATTTAAATTTGAAGCGAAAAACCATTTTAAATATATTTACATAGATTGAAATATCGCCTTCGTGAATAAGGGCCCATATTAACTGACAATTACAGGAAAGATTCCAAATTAATTTCGCACAAAAGCGCGATTATCAGGTAGGCGAGGATGAATTATTATCAGCACACTTCAATGCTCTCGTGAAAATTAAATGACATTTGGTGTGTGGTGCAAGTACTAATATTAATTTCTGTTTCTTTTCCTTTATTGTGGAAAACAAACAGCTAAATTAATACAGGTAATCTTTACACTAAAGTTCTTACATGTGCCTACAATGTTTCCACTTCTTCTTCTTCTTCTTAGCGTTTCGTTGGTAAGCACTAAATTGTGTCGGCTCAGAACTAAGCCACATCAACTGCCATATCAGCGGCCGCTATTAAGTCATCTTGCGAGCAGGTATTAGGGCACTGAGAGCACGATAAAAGATGGCACATTGTTTAAGTTGCACCGCACAAA
>JANCMC010044589.1:1916649-1967285 GCA_024363005.1 Charaxes varanes | reverse complement strand
TTGTTCAATTTAGATGATTTTAATTTTTTGTTTACGGATCCCTGATTATCTTCTAATATAGACTATCTGCCAGTAAAAGTCCCGTCGAAATCGGTCCAGCTCTATGAAGATTACCCTTAACAAAGTTAGATCGAAACTTACATTATTTACTTCAATTTATATTGCAGTGTGTTATTTTTGGAAACGTCAGGTGATATTTGATTGGTCGGCGCGTTTTGTCTATCGCTTAAGAAAGTTCCCGCTAAATGGAGGTGTTTAAAGAGGAGATGGGTTTGACGGATGGTCAATGGAAAATGAGGAATTTATTTTAAATACATATTCTAATATTATTTATGTTCTACTTTGAGTAATCTGGAACGAAACAGTCTGATGCGCCATCGACACGACAAGAAGAAGAAGAAGTAATAAAAGCAGTTTAATGTACAAATTGTTCTTTATGTTAAATAAAAGTATGGAAGCGATCTAGCATAAGTTTACATTATGCAATGTAAAAATATAATATTACGTAATTGTTCATTCCGCTTTTGACTTATGACTTGTCCCGTAAAGCAAACGTAACGCCAGTACAAACGGAATTAAATGCACCGACCAAAATTTGACAATGGCTATATAATTAGACGTCATAATTTCCTGAAAACAAAATGAGGGTACTCCATATCTCATTTCACCTGAGTCTCAAAGAGATAATGAACGACCAGATAAGGGTGAGACAACATTTGCAGGATCTTTTGACACTTTAATATATCTACGACTATAGCAGATTTTTTTATGTTACAAAGGAGCAAACGAGCAGGCAGCTAAGTGCCTACTGACGCCCATGGACATCTGCACGACAAGAAGGTGCGTTGCCGGCCTTTAATGACGAGTTTAGGCCACCGGGAAGTCTCACAAGCCGAATGAAACGTGTTAACAATACAATCACTTGATGTGACAGCATTGCCGCCCCTTCACGCCGATCTCATGTGAGAAAGAGGTATTGGTACCCGGACGCCCCAGCCCAATTCGGCTACAAGCGTGGCGCTACTTCTTATTAGAAAGACAGGTGTAAGGCAAGGGGATGGAGTAAAAGGATAAAAAGGTAGACGGGGAGGAGAGAAAGATGCAGACATGCTTGGATACTGAGGGTAAATTAAGAAGATAAAAAATTGACTGGGTACAGGCGAAAAAGTCCAACAAAGGCAAATATACCAGAACAAACATGTTATGTAATATGCTTGTGTATTGCATATGCATATAATGGATCTCGTATTTAGAATTTATACCTACAGTTATTCTATAGTTGTCGCCAAAAACTGAATCAAAACAAATATCTGACGTCGGCGTTTGAAAATTTATGATATCGAATTCGCAAAACATTTTTTTCCATATTTATAAATTGCGCAGTACTTTGCTGAAATAAAATTCGTTTGAAAATAAAAAACAGAACTCGTTTTGTGTTAGTTCAAACTATGTCCGAGTTATGGATTTTCCACGACGAGCATCTATTGTTTGCTAACGTGATCGTTTCCAGTCGGTGGAGATTTAGGTATTGGTATAATAAAATATTAATAATCCGTATTCAATGCATGAACGCAAATCTGTAATCTATTTTTATATGCGCTTTTTTGTATGCTATGTACCGTAGTCTATAGACCAGGGGTGATCTAACTTGATAATAAAATATTTGTTATCCAAATATTTGTGATTATTTAATTAAACTTATATAAACATTTGCATGCCAATATAATGGCAGAACATGTTCGATACACTTACTTATTTATAAGATCATATTGTTTCTCATGTTTTATACTAAATAAATGATGATTTGATTAGATCGAAGATCTACTGTTTACTGACGAACTACCTTTCTATATAAAAACATGTTTCTTGAAATCTTAAATGAAACACCATAGTACAACAACAAAGTACTTATTTGTATGAGTGTACGCATTGGGTCTAAGCATCTTCTGCAAGATTAGCCGATGATACAAGATGATGCGTGCAGCATTTGGTAAGTACATTGCGTAATCTGTTCTTCGTATTTATATTTTTTCCTTCCCACGATCGACTGGACTAATAGTCGCGATCGACCGGTCGATCGTGATCTACCGGTTGGCCACCCCTGCTATAGACCTTTGCAAATATCCTGTGACTGTTGGTGGTATTCGCGTTACTGATTCCGTTCTTCTATTCTATCCTTTCCTAACATCACTCGCCATGGTAGAAAGTAAAATATATGTAAGGAAAATAACAAAAGTATATAACACGATTCTTGCGTTTTTACTTGACCTCTCATGTTCTTCACTTAACCACGATCATATCATGAGTCGCAAAAATTATATTTTGAAAGACCTGTTGGCGCAGTGGGCAGTGAACCTGCCTACCGCTCTGGGGGTCGCAGGTTCGATTCCTGCCTCGAGTCTGGCTGTATTACCTATACGTATATATTTCTACAAAATATATATATATTTGTGTATAACAGACGCTTAAAACCTATAACACAAGCATTAAGAACAGACGTCCGTGTGTCATATAGTCTGTATATATTTATTTATTTATATTTTAAACAAAATTAATGCTGATTTCGTAAAAAAAAAATACGTTGAAAATGTATTCAAAGTTTGAAAAACAATAGTCTCTAACAAGTCCTGAAAATATAGAACGCATATTCAACTAGCGCTTTTGCAGTATTTGATTTTATATTTTGCTTTATATGATTTTCTGTAAACCCACTTTTATTTCAATCTGTATAGCAACCCGATTTATGGGAATGAAAAAAAATTTGCCAGTCTCAAAGCGGGCGTAAATTCTAAACAAATATTTTGTGCGTTTCAAATATGATTGTAGTTTTGATAGCCTTTTTTACGTTACTGTAATCCTCCCTATGACACGGTAGGTTTATTCCGCATTTTAGGAAAAAGCGTTGTAGAATTATTCTCGTACAACGCGCTTTTACAACCCCTAATACGCGTAATATATTATTATCTATTATAGTGTCCTTTTTCCTGAGGATCTTGTGACTGGACATTTAGGTAAACCGACTTCGAGTCGAGTTAAAGTGTATAAAAAACTTAAATTATAATATATTAATGCGTTATAAGAGCATCGCGTTATAGGGGTGATTAAAGTGTTAAGTCACCACTCAATAGTTAAAGGACGTATAAAAAGAGTCAGATTACCAATGTAAATTCCTAATATACAGGTTGTAAAAGACATCATACCATAAACATTTTGAAAAGGCTACTTTTAATGTAGTACAAAAATCATTCATCTCGGAAATGAGAGGTTACAGATATTGCCATCCTCATCCCATTCTTGAGCCCGCAATGTACCGTGCGCATTGGGAAGCAATCGTCAACAAAATGTTGACGCGATAAACAAGTCAACGACCCGCGCCATGCTAACCCTGTTACGTATATTTAAAGTTTTATTTACATTGCAGTTTGATGTAAAAATATTGAAGTAATTTGTTTCTAATTTAAAATCCCATCGGGAAAGATAGCAATAATTATATTATACAGTATTCAGTTAAAAAATGGTAAAAAAATTGTACATTTCAAGAAAAAGCCGGCGAAAACTTTCTCCACTGGGAAGTCTAGACTACATTTACTGAACCCATGGGATGCGTATCCAATACGATGTCTACCCTGTATTAAACCCTGTATTTCGAAAGCAAAATAAAAGAGATAGATCCTTATCTCTGTGATGTAAACACGGATTCTAGAAACGACGGATGTTACTGATCTTGAAGTCTTAAAATATACATACCAGACGGCATTGTACCGCTTGGATGAACAGACTTTCTCTAAAAGTGGTAGCCCAGATAGTAGCATAAATGTCTATTATGTATATGTATATAGAACTATTGCGAAATTAAAGTACCATCGTCCATCACTAGCGAACCATACACGTAAATTGTACTTAAAATAAGTTAGACATTATCATATATTTTTTTTTATAGTGGAAGGGGCAAACGGGCAGAAGGTCCACTTGGTGATAAGTGGTCACCGTCGACCATGGACATCTGCAACATAAGAGGTGCCGATGCGTTGCTTGCCTTTTAAAAACATTAATATTGTAAGGCTCTGGAAAAACCTAAGAAGGAAGATTGTACCACAGTTTGCACGCCTTCTTTCCCAACAGATTGAAAATTGAGTTGAACTAAAAATGCGGCTTGACACGCTTTTTTGAACATTCCCGATTAAGAAAAGAGACCGTTAAGTGGCTTTTTTTTAATTAAAAACTTACAATAAGAAACGCTTTTCGAAAATTACCCTCGGAGCACCTTAGCTGCCATTGTCACTTCTATACCGTCCGTGACAGTAGTATCCGCATCCTTTCTCTCCTCCCCATCTACCTTTATATCCTTTTACTCCATCTCTTTCCCTGACTCCTGTCTTTCTAATAAAAGGTAACGCCCTGCTGGTACCCGAATTAGGCCGGCGCGTCTGGGTACCAGTACCTCTTTCTTACATAAAATCTCTGCTTGTCTGCCCCTTGTAACACAAAAAAACTGACCTCTGAATAAAGGACCATAAGCGACAATATCATGCATATTTCAGTGGATTCCTAATCCACTCAAAATGTAAATGAATCCATAGATTCTAGATTACTTATAGGACACATAGCAAGGTTATATATCTGGTGGGTATCGTATATCAACCTGTCTCTCGCGTGACCCACATACGGCCTTATATAACGTCGAACACTCGATTGAGATGTTGCATAAATATAATTGCAGAACAAATAATTATGCACCTTGACTTTTTTGCTGTGTAATATAATGCCATTACTAGCGTCTATTTGGTTCTGTATGCACACCAAGATCGTTATAACTTTCAAACTTATACAGAATCATATTCATTTAATTTGGATTTAATAACTAAAAACATTAGAATTAAAATCCTTCCTTATTGAAACTGGAATAAACAAATCAAATAGGGGGACTGATTTCTCTATTTTCAATCGAGTTTCTACCATTTATCCTCGTTTAATAAAACTGAATTTAACAGCCATAAAACTTATATTCCCGAGAAACTAAATTCACAGAACGCACATACATATCTACGAAATTAATTCCAACAGTACAACCAATACGGTACAAAATTCTAAACCGTTCTGCATCAGTTACTCTATTCCAGCGACCACAACTTGTATCTCTTTATAGATAAGGGCTAAAATCCAATGCAGCTTGTATTGTCCATACTGAAACGATGTGAACAAAAAGCGAGGTATCTTCCCAGAGCTTCCTGCGCCGTTCCGTAGCAATGCGTATGTATATGGGAGTTGTTTGAAAGCTAACACTTCTATGGGAGATGTATATTGAATTACTTTTTGTTTAACCAATTAGGAAACTACCGGTGTAACGTTTTAACAGTAAACTGGATAGTTTTAGAACGAACCTTTTCGTGATATTTGAAATATATGTTTCATTACGAAAGAAATGACATTTTGAAAATTGTGAATTAATATGACGTGTCCTTCATTGACACGTGAAATTCCTTTGAAATTATTATTTTTTAATTTCCTAAAATTAGAACGTGAGAACAAATTGTCACGCATTTACCATGAAAGGATATGTCGCAATGAAAATTAGTACGTTATAATAAAATGAATATCTATGGCGCCTATTGTTTTTTTTTTTTAATTTAATTTTGTAACAAAATTTACATTATAGGACATCGTTAAATTGCAGATTATAAACCACAGAGGTTTGTCCAATATGCAAAAGTTAGTTCGACTAAACACTTATTGTAGCGGCACTAATTTTTATACTCATAGGTGTAATAATTTATTAGTGTATAATCACTTAGCACTTGTTTTATTGATGTTGGTAGCGTTGTGATGATTGTATTCATATTGTTATCATTGTTTTAAGTGGAGTCGTAAAGATATGAGTAATATTGTCGATGGAATTGTATAGTCGTGGATATGATAGCTTGTCATACTAGTGTAAGTAATTAATCATTCACAGTTTCTATGCTTTATAATGAAACACTTTTTCAAGTGTTTTTATGCCTATCAACATATCACATTTTACTATTTTTTTTTTTTTTATATATAAAAAGGGGCAAACGAGCAGGCGGTTCACCTAAGTGACTACCGACGCCCATGGACAACTGCAACACCAGAACTTAACCTAATTACAAAGTTCGCTTATGAGAATAAAACTATAAATATTGTGTTGGATTATAATCTAAAATAAAATAAAGATAAAGAAACGAATTATATAACAAGCTAATAATGACATGTAACCTAACCTAAATTAGGTATGTTTCTCGCTACAACTTAAAAGCTGAGCCTATTTGACTCCTGTTTGTTTTGCATTATATCTGAAAAAGTTTAAAAAAAGAAGGATTTTTTTTTAAATACTAAAAGACGCAGAGTTGGTCGCATCATCGGAATACTTCCAATTGATAGTGTTAGTGCTGGATCTTTCACCTGACCGTAAATCAAACAAGACCTTGTCTGCCGGGACCGCCATTATGATATAAATATGGTTGAATTTCATCAAATCTAGCTCTCTTAAGTAACCAGCTATAAAGTTACTCAGCGAAAAATATGTCATGCATAGCTTTATCTTCATACATCTATCTCAATTTTAGCGTGGCTATTAATCCCCGAGATATTTCTTATTATGCACGGTCGTGCACAAGTATGCTGAATTAGTCACATGGGATCCAAAGCACAATCAATTTTGGCGAGTGATAAATTACTTTGCGATCACCAAGGTATCCAAATATATTCCCCACCGAATGAGGTGCAAGGTGAAATTATATAAAAATGGGAAGGCAATCAAGGCGTGACGTCATTTTCGAGGTAAATGAGTATAATGATTGATGTTCCGAATTTACACTGCGTTGCGCCAAAACGACAAAATTGTGAGTTCATTTTTTGACTTCAAAGCAAACGCCAGCAGGTCGATATGTGATGAGAAATACTGATCTAAAAATAATACCTAATCACAAATCGTAACTGATTTTATATATTTGAATGAGAGTTTGTTTGTTTATTCGACTGATTGTTTGGCTACATGAAAATCTGGAATGAGAAAATTTATGACTGTTTAGATGAACATTATATATTCAGGGCAACCTCGATTTAACAAATCGGAGGGGATCGAGAAAATATTCGTTATATCAAGTAATTCGTTGAACTGAGGTTTGTTATGTTGAGGTTAGGTTGGTCTGAAATTCGTTATAAAGAGGTAAAGGAATAGTTTTACGAACAAAAGCGTTTCGAAACATGTCGCGACATGAATCACATACTATAAGTTTAAGAGTTATATATTGGTGGGAACTTTATATATAGGTTTTGAGTTGACAAAATTCGTTAATAAGAAGTATGAATACTTTTTCTTGACAGTTGAAAATTCGTTATAAATAGGTTGTTCGCAAAAATGTGTTCGCATTGTAAAGGTATATTTTATATTGACTCTTATGGACAATTCAAAGGGATTACGAAGAATTTGTTTAATCGAGGAAGTCGTTATATTGAGGTACGTTATATTAAGGTTGCACTGTATATGGTATTCGAATAAGTTAAAATCTGATAATAAAATATGTTTATAATTATTAAAATGAATCGTTATAGTCGTGAAACAATGACGGTTTCGATAAGAGTTGTAGTAAAATGATTTTGTAGAAAAACTGTATAATTATTATTAAGATAATATTTTTCATTTGTGAAAATTAATTTATCTACGTATACACTACTATATTAACGTTCAAAATTATAAATTTGAAATTAAAATAATTATGCCAGAAATCTTACACAATTATTTCAAATGGCTGCCCTGTAAAATTTAATAGTTGCCAGATCTGTCACTTTTCTACAACTATTACAAAATTTTATGTTATTATTCTAAAATTATTAGTTCAAAAAATACTTAGGACTTTGAAAATATAGACCCTTACAGCCAAAATATAGTTTAAAAAAAATAATGTGTAGAGAAATAACTAAACATAAAAATAAGATCAATGCTGTCGCCTATCAATTGCCACCTTACCTTGTTAATTCTAAAAACCAGGTCGGTAACTTGAACTTATGATACGATACGTAAGCAAATCGTTAAGCAACTATTTAGAAGAAAAGACCACGGACAAGGAAATGATTTGCCTATATATACACCTTCCGACGAACAACTGTCGGCGTGGCGCGGCCGCCCCGAGCAACTGCAACAAGCCCGGGCTCGAAGATCTTCCTTTGCGATGGTAGGGCATATTGACCTTCGCTCCCACCTTTCATTCCTCGCCGAAAGCCTCCCACCTTGGTGTGCCTTTCCCACAATCTGATAAAACTACATGCATATAGCTTAACAAACGTATTTATTTTTAGATTTCGAGATAAGTTATTAGGGATTAACAAAAAAAGAAAAATAAAAATACAACACAGAGCGTGTGACGTTAGCGTTTAATATTGTAAGTGTGTTCCAATAAGCGATTAACTTTTAAAGTGCTCATTCAGATATTCGACATTTGACGCCTGCAATCGTTACAGTTGCGGCGAAAATGTTGAGATATCGCTTAGGGTAACGCACTGTTATCATAAAGTGACGTCATGACAACTTTGAGAATCTTGGAGTAAATTAAATTAATTGAAGTGAAGTTAATTAATCGAATTTAAGCCATAAATTTATGTTTTTTATGGTATTAAAACGTTAATTTCTGCATAATTATTATATACATATACATAAATATTTTTGTCCACCCAAAACAGAGGGAAAATGTTGCATCAAATAATCTCCGAAACGGCTAAACCGATTCCAAGAAACTGTCTTAATTTCAGTAGAGACTGCCCTGTAAGTTAGCTCCATTTGATCTTGCAGTCTAAAATATTCAGACAATGACCCAAATTAATTTAAATCATTAGGGTGGCCAAGCACGTTGAGTTCTGCGGAAAAATCGGCATATTTTATTAAAATAGT
Organism: Charaxes varanes; assembly: GCA_024363005.1. Taxonomy (NCBI): domain Eukaryota; kingdom Metazoa; phylum Arthropoda; class Insecta; order Lepidoptera; family Nymphalidae; genus Charaxes; species Charaxes varanes. The sequence goes on along the minus strand of JANCMC010044589.1, from coordinate 1,958,380 downwards.
ACAGCTACAAATTTATATAAAATATTTATATAAAAAAATTCAATTTTGCTTTCTTAGGAGCACTTGTAGAAATGTAAAGAACTTATATTTTTTAAATTGATGTATGACTAGTAGCCCGCCCTGGCTTCGCAATGTTATTCACATTGTCGAAATATTCATACGGATCCCCTTTTTTTAACATTGTATGGCTATGTTCATCAGGGATAACATAGGATTTCAATGGTAAAAGAATTTTCATATCGGTGCAGTAGTTTTTTTTTTTTTTCGATGCAAACAAACAATCAAATCTTTTCTCTTTATAATATTACTGTACATATTGGGCCATAAGATATTTGTCCTAAAAAGCTAAATTTGAGAAGATTTCTACCTGATATTAAAAGGACCCTAAGAAAATATTAGTTTATTGAGTTGGTTACGCGCCAATATATCTCTGTCTATAATTTATACACACTCATACACACACAGACTACACGTCATAGCACGCGGTCTGTATGTTGAATAATCACATTAGTTATATAAGAACAGTCTGATTAACCATAAGAATACATGACCCAAATTCAAGAACAGGCCTATTCAAATTTCATAAGCATATGCAAAGCTTTTGGCAGTGCATGAGCTTTGATATTTATTAGGAATGACTTGTATCGTAAAATAGGAAGGTCCTAAGAGCCTTCGGAATGATGGTCGCCTTAGTCAATTGTAATTGCAATGTAGTGAATGCTAAATGTAAATCATTTTAGTGAACTCAAATTAGTTCACAGACAAATACCAGCTAAGCATGACTTTATAATTATAGTGATATTATATATATATATATTTATTTATTGCCCGCTATATGTTCGTTTAACATTAAATAGCATACAAAAGACGCTTTGTTCAAAAATAGACGTTTACAAAGTACAGTTCCAAGCTTAAAATTGTAATATTTATATAATGTAAATTAAAAAAAAAAAATTAAAAAAAAATGTAAATGTGTACATATATAAGAGAGACGAATTTCTTAGCATTCCATGGATTCACCGTGCGGGTGCCGGGTCCATCGTGTTGCAGAGGAAGGAACATAGAACGATCTAATGTTATTACTATGTTTATAATAATAATAATATTAATTTAAATTAATTTTGCAGCTGGGATGAATCCTCCGCCCGGTACATTTATGTATCTATGTAGCGTATATTTAAGTTTATTTATTTTATGTACTTAAGTACGTTTATTCATATTCTCTTTGACTGTTTATATAAATTTATTATGTATCCGGGCGTGAGAGTTGAATTTATAACCATAATAATAATAAAGTTTATAGCACCCAAAAAAGCTTTCGCTTGATTGTTGGGTCAAAGGCCGGTTACAGAGGGCATTATTGCTTGAGACGGCACGTATAGTGAGGAAGTTTCCCAATCTGCGGCCCTAACTACTGTTTGCTTGGGTCCTTGTTTCGCTTTCGGCGGTCATCTATTTTTTGATGTATGTTTTTAATATATATTTTTAAGTGTTTGTATTTTTATATCAATATTTAAAAATGTACTTACAGTAAGATATTTATATATGATAGTCACATGTTTATATTATTCATAAAAACACAAAGTAATTAACTGGATCCTCTTGCCGTAATTCTAAGTAAACTTTTAATTCAATTCTTGTATTAACATTACTGCAATAACTTTATGCTAACGATACTTAATATTTCAGCTGCGAGACTCGGTAAGGTATTGGCTTTGGCTGGCGTGGTGGCTATTCTTCAAAAGTTCAGCGTGAAGCCTTGTGAAAAAAGCAGATATAAACCAATACCGGATCCCATGTCTGTCGTTGCTGAAGGCATCATAGGAGGACTGCCATTAAAGATTATTCGGAGGGATTGAGGAATTTCATGTTTATTAATTAAAATGAAATTGAAATTTATTTATTGAAAGAAACTGAATTTGCATAATTATAAAATGGCAACGATTATATTGTAAAAGTTTAAACTGTGTAATAGAATATCATTGCCTCCCTCCGAAATATAGATAAACTTTAAATCACATAAAATAGTCATGCCAACAGTATAGTTAAAAAAACAATTTTACACATCGTTTCAGTGGACTTCTAACTATATAACAAACCGTTACGGGCACATACACCTTTCACAAACTGTAAACATGGAATTTTTATACAGAAACAATAATAGAATTAGTTAAAAAAAGATAAGTTGAGTTTACATACTTTAAGTAAAAAGATCATTAATTTTTTTCTTAAATATATTTAATGTTACAAAGGGCATATTATATCTATTTCATTATTTAATAAAGCACGTGTTTCTATTTGTTTTGTTTTTATTAATGAATACTAAACGAAAATGATGGGCAAGTAATATATCATTTTAAAATTTAAACTTTTCCCACTCGGTCTTTTAACTTTGTAAAGTGGAGGGTTCGCGGAGGTTTATCCAAAAACAAAATTTTGATGCTGAGTTAATCATCTCGACGTTCTGGAATAAATCTTTATAAGTTGCAGCTATGTTATCTCGATCAAGTGGGGTTTCGTGGAGGCATATCCAAAAACAATATGCTGATGCTGAGCTAATAACCTTAATACTCTGGAATATGTCTTTATAAATTGTCATCTCGATCATGCCAGGTTTAAAAAAAAGAACCGCATTTTAGTAGATACGATGGCACAGAGAGACATTCAACACACTCAATTAAAACGTGTTGAAATTAGACAAAACTGTGGGTTTTATTGCGTAAACAACGATTAATTAAACGCAAAAGATAAATAACAGTAACAATCAATCAAAAGTATAATGGGTGACTGGTGAGACACTTTGAATACTTAAAGAGAGTACTTGTCACTCGATTCTCGTTATAATCATGTAATAAAAATGGTTTTTTTTTTTTTTTTTTTTTTTTTTTTTTTTTTTTTTTTTTTTTAATAAAAAGGGGCAAAACGGGGGGGGGGTTCACCACGACCCCCCCCCCCCCCCAGCAGGGACCGCCCCACCCCGGCACCCCGGATGATAGAGAAGAATCGACAAGAAGCTCTTTAGCCAAATTTTTAAAATCTACACTCGGGTGCAATGAAATCGCACATTATATTGTAATCCACTTTTTTTTGTTTACTTATATTTTTAATATCGACTAAAAAGTCGCTACAATGCCTATCCGGTGATTGATCTTTAGTAATTAAAAAAAATATGTGATTTTTTAAAGAAAATAAAAAAACAAAAAATGTTTGTCGTAAGGTTGCAGAGATCGTGGGGGTTCCGAGGATGACGTTAAACGGCCACCGGTTACCTTAACTCGCCCTACAGCCACATCCTCTGCCATCTAAGCATCTATGACCCGGTCGCGGCCAGAGCTAACTTAACCTAGCGATCAACTCAAATGCCGACCACTGATTAGGTCACGACCTCCTCGCCCTTTGTGTATTACAGGCGTCTGTTACCTATAAAACAAGCATTAAGTTGTCTACGTTAGAAACAGACGTCCGCGTATTTATAATAACCTGTAGTTTGTACAAACAGTAGGATGTTAAAAGCCTAAAATAATACCACATAATGTATGGAAATACATTAAATTACCACAGAGTGTATGGAATTTTAACGTAATTAACGCGGTCCTTTATTTGGTTAGTAAAATTAATTACTGGCGAAATTGGGTGCTGCGAAGTTCATATATTCGGGAACGAGTAACGAAGCCTGCTGAGATTTCTTCTAACTCTATTTATTAAAGCTTACACGCTAAATTGTATTTTAAAGATAATTAACTCTCAACTATATATTAACTTACATAATACATATAATAATATTCTTTTCTTTGAAAAAAAAAACCGACTTTAAACTGTCACACCTGAACCAAATTGAAACGGGACCACAGGGGAAGCACCAGCTTTCAAATAAAAAAAGGATCATCAAAATCGGTTCAGCCGGTCAAAAGTTAAAAAAATACACCCTAATTGAGAACCTCCCCCGTTTTTGAAGTCGGTTGAAAAGTGGCCAAGAGCCTGTGAGGATACGCTTACGGACGACGACGGACGAACAGAGTGAAACTATAAGGGTTTCTTGTAGGACTATGGAACCCTAAAAAGTACTAACACAAAACCAACGATAAAATAATACTATAATAAAGAATAAATTTTAATAATTTAATTAAAATAATATATATTTCAATTAAATTATTAAAATTTATTCCAGAGAAGGTCCCTAGAAGTTATTAAGAAGATGTTCTTTATACACGGTAGTTAATAAATCAGTCTATGACATAGCAGTTCCGATTTGAAAATAAAGATAGCAGGATGGTGGTTTGCAGTTATGGCTGTACAGATTAGTAAATAGACTTTTCTAAATCAACTGATAAAGGAATTTGTAATTTGAAATCTACCACCCTGATTTAACACCATCTTGTTCAAATTATGATTTTCGACGAATCACAAATAGTAAGGCCTGTACGTCAAGACACAGATACAAAACCATGAATTCAACTTTTATTACACCTACATTATTACAATAAATTTTCTTGTGCAAATCAAGAAGCGGGAGAATTTCTGTGAAAACAAACACGGTGGGCGAATCCATCTTATTATCTTGGATTTTAGAGCTTCTGTGTATGAATAAAATATACAGTACTCTTCTCTGAGAGAGATTAAACTTTAATTGCATACGTTGAAGGATGAAATTACTTCGCATAAACACTATTTGGAAGGAAATTCATAGAGAAACTGAAAATAAATTATACGTAATAGTTGGTACTATCCATATAAAAAGGCTAAAAGAGTGTCAAGACACGCTTATATAGAAGGGTACCGTATCTGATACGCTATAAACATATTTGTTAAGAATAATTTTCCTAATGAGTTTTAGCAAGTTCTATCAACATGGAAAATTTCAAGTCTCTACGTCTAATAGTTTGGAAATGCTAGGGGGGGACCACCTTACGGGCAAATTCATCTATGTACAAAACAGCTCCTTGCTATGTTAGGCCTCCTTATCAAAATATAACGCTGGATATAACGTTATTTATTAATATGCGTATACTGCAATATCCCCTATAACACGGTGCTCTTATAACGCATTGCTATTATTCTATAATATTATAATATATGTATATAATATTACATTGTGCGCATTCGAGGGCCGTACAAGCGCGTTGTACGAGAATAATCCTACAACGCATTCAACTATAATGCGGAATAAACCTACCGTGTTATAGAGTTGATTACAGTATCAGTTCTTTCTTATTACTATATTGTCACAATGACAACACGATATAGTAGGGCTCATATTGCTACGCAAAAACGTGCGTTGACCTCTCATGAGGAGCCGCTAAGGTATCGTTTCCCAAACTTTTTTTCAATGCGCGATTTGATGAACATTTTGTGACGTCAGACAACAGCAATGCCATCCAAAGTATTACTCAACTAACAAAGTAATTTTGTAAGTGTTACAAAAGCTGTAGTTATGTTTATTTTTGTTTTATTTTGACTAGAATCATTACAATTCTAATAAAAATTGATGATACATAGGCGAGGTAAATAACGATAAATAACGAAATAACGATATTCATCAATTTTTATGACAATTTTTTTACTGATAAACATATCTTATTCAATAATTAAGGACTATAATCCACCCGACTTCGATATCAGGCAGATAATGTGTTAAAATAACCGCGCCTTGGAAAAGTTTGGGAAACAATACCATAGCGGTTCTTCATGAGGGGTTAACATACGTTTTTGCCAAGCGTTATAGATCTTACTATAGCTTTTTAACACATCGCGGATTAGAGGATGAGGTTTTTTATTAGACCACACTTTATAGTTCGCTAAGATACAAATGAACCATCATAATATTTATGGAACATTTTCATTTCGCTAAAAGACGGTGTAAGGTTATTTACCTCACATAAACTCCCCGGTTTCGTAACAAATGCATTCAACTTAGAAGAAAGTAAATCCTAAGGGTTCGTCGTCCCGAGTGAATAATATGAAACAATATTATCGTAGCAGGTGCGCACACTCTATCAAATTTCAATTTATTAACGATACACCCTATAAGCTATTCCTTTTGCATTTATTTCTAATACATTATATTTATAACCGACTTCAAAAATTCAACTATATATTAATTTATTTTTCATTTTGTACCTATGTTACTCAATTACTCCGTCAATTATGAAGCGATTTTGATGATGCTTCCTATGTTTGGTGATCCCATAAAAAAATTATCAAAATCGGTAGAGCGATTTTTGAGGAATCTAAGAAGAAAGAAGAGAAAACTAATTTCTAAAAATGTAAATACATATACATCGATGATGTATTCGTTGTCCTGTCATTAGAGCAGTACATTCAGTTGGGCTATCCATATCATATATGGAAAAAAATACATCTATTTTATTAATTTAATTGTAAATTCTTTTTATACTGTAGAGAAATATTTTAATACGATTTAACTAGAAGCATCGATCTCCCTACAAGACAAGAGATTATAAATTAATTATTATTGATTTTATATCCTTCGATTAGCATAAATGAATAAATACACATTTATGAATAAATTTATTTCCATTAATTTCGCTAACATTTATATTAATTGTTGTGTGATGTTTTAAAGAGAAACAGTCATGAAATATTCGTGTCTACTTCATTTTCGCTGCTCATCGTTGAGGTAATTAGGCTTTCATCCTTGTTTCAAAACGATGATGACTTAATGTAACACTCCTGAAATCAGGGGCTCGACCGCAAAGCTGTTAAAACTTCCTAAACGCTAAATGAAGCTATCATTTACCATTTAAATTCGAGGAGGTCGTGGCTTAATCAGTGGTCGGCATTTGAGTCGATCGCTAAGTTAAGTTGCTCTGGCTGCGACCGGATTAAAAATATAATAATTTATAATATTAAATAAAATTAACCGGGTACCTTGCAAATTTCAGTCCACACCTTATACCGTTGAGCTATTGAGACTCACATTAGTGTCTACAAACATGATATCGGATAGTAATATTTAAGGCGGCGTCCACATATCCGCATCGTACAGATCGCATGAATCTACCTGTCGCCAATATTGATACAGCTATGCGTGCCGATGACGTCTACGGAATGCAAATCTCAAAAGTGTAGCGTGATAGATCCGATCGCTGCTGATATTGTGGTGCTAAAAAATCCGTTTGATACGATGCGTACGATGTGGACGCCTACCTTTAATAAGTGAAATATGGTTATATCTATATAACAAGACTTTAAAGCTTGAAGAATGAAAGTGTCATTATATTTTCTTTCAACTACATAGTAATCTTATTGTTGATGACCACAAAAGTGATCAGAAACGATACGTCCATTTAGATTCCAAGACGGTGCGGAAATGTTGCATAAAATCTCATTCTTGCACTGTTTTTTTTATCGTTAAATATATTTTCTACAGAAGTTTAATGTATCCCATCAAGTATCATACAAAATGTAGGCATTGGATCAAAAAGACTGGCTGAAAGTAAAAATCAACTGAACAAAACCGAAAAAAAAAAACATATAACGCCATCAAAAATGGAAATAAATAGCGATGTAGTTGAAAGAAAAGTAGATTATGCAACTTGCTAAAGTGGGTAATTAATTCACTCGTGTAAATTTATTGCTAACGTAACCAACATTAATAACTCGCTTTGCGCTCGATGCAACATTCCATTGTTAATAACAGAAATATGTCTCAGATTACATTTCATATAAAAGTTTCTTTATATATATGAGGCACTTAATCTATAAGAGCCCTACTTCACCGAGACGCCACGGCGACGTCGCCGGCTATGTATCCAAACTATCCATATTAAAATTTAGGAACAAGGGCGGACAAGCAACTTGGCGACGGTTTGGTGACGTCGCCAAATTAGAAGCGTAGCCACAATTACTAATAGCTACTCTATTGGCAACCGCATGTATCCATGGCGACGTTGCTGGCGACGCGACGTCGCCATGGCGTCTGGGTGAGGTAGTGCTCTGACTCTACGCTAGGAAGGTAGATGTGGGTAGAAAATTAAACTGTTTTATTTAAGCGAGAAGAAGGAAGATGGATAAAGTTTCTTATAAAATTTCTTATACAGCGATAATTAGATTCTATAGTAATTGGTGTTGTGAAATAAAACGTCATAAGGGAAATAGAAAAGCGCATCTAGTTTACTATAGCCCGTCCAAAAGTTAATAAATAACCCATTTTTGCCATATCTATCATTACCACACAGCCGTGTATCATTTTGGAATTGGTACAAGTATCAAAACTACTCTACTTACAATTAGCTCTATATGCTTCGACTCTTAAATATACATTGTACTAAAACCGATACTTTCAGTAGGAAATGTCTATTTTTTAATGAATCTAGTTTATTGGATCTATTAGTACATTTTATGTTAAGACATGCATCTTTTTCTCTCTACATTTATATATGACAGGCAGTAAAGTGGCAAGCAGTGGTCCTGGCACGAACATTTCTCAAAAATTTACTTTCTTTCACGTACGAAACTTCACGTCAAAGGAAGGTTCGTGCTAGTATTTTAGACAACTGAACCCTCATTCGTAAGAGTTAAAAAAGCGTTGCGTTAAATCTCGGCGACCACGCTTTTTTAGCATCGAACATACAAAAATATAGCGCATAAATAGCGGTAAAAATAGAACATTGCTCAATAAAAAAGCGTCGCGTTATAAAAGCGCTGCCATGTCAACATGTACTTGGGAGTTCATATTTTCTATTTGAACGCTTTTTAACGTTCTGTAAAAAAAAGCTCTCGTGCGTATAAGGGCTTAAATCGACGTAAAGTATTTGCTTCACGTATTAATATATAGATTAGATTCATCACAAGTAGAGTAATTACTTGGTTTTATTTTAATTTCGAAAACATAATTAGAATTCAAACCCATATCAAATTCAACATTACGAATGGTATGTTATGAAATTATTTAATTACGCAATGTCCGTCAGACAGACAACGTGTTTATGTCCTCGCTTGTCAGTATCAGTGTCAAGTTCCTAAATTCAATTAGGCAGCCGCGCCGTTTGTTTTGGATATTTTTCGTATATCTTCTATCAATTTTTCTACTCCAATGTCATAACATCGAAACTATTTCGTTAAGTCATTCCCATATTTATGCATTATTTTAAAGTAAGTGATTGGTCAAGACCTTGTTTCGGCCGTTAAGTCATGTTAGTTATATGAATTGTACAAATTCATATTTTGACCCGGCAGGTGGAGCTACGATTGGAGTCCGAAAATTTTGCTTTTATTGGGTCAACAATCGAATAGTTGACGTATATAGGATATTTTGTATTTGAAATAAATTTACAATTGGTAAAACATTATGAAATTCAGACAACCCTGAATTGGTGAAGATATTATCTATCTGCACTTGGATTACGAGATTTTGTAATTCATATGGTCACGCACGGAGCTGTAATCTGCATATAAAATAGTTCTGGGCACCTGATTCCGTTAACTTAACAGTTTTTGGTAATACAAAAAATGACCTTCATGAATTAATCGTCTTAATTCAGTTTAAATATTATATGATATAGTGTACAATATACATATTAGCAATTATTATTGATTTTTGTAGAAACTGTCTTATTCCACTGTTGGACTCTTTTCAAAATCGTTGTGTCATCGTGTCCGGGAGAGACCTGGGAGTCAACTGTCGTCTTATGTGTGTTGTCTTTAGAGTTGTTTCCTACCTTGAGTTTGATTAAGATGAGCTAAAACCCTCCCCGAACAAAATACTGTTCCGGTGCATTGGACTTACGTGTACGGCTCAGTCTTATTAGATTTTGGAAAATTTAATTTCCACGTCTGCTAAAAGGCTTAGGATTTGCGCTGTTTCTATAGACGTATACTTGCAAAAGTAAACATATCGATCAGAAGTAAATATAGTAATACTTGTTGACGTGAAAATTATACGTGTTAGGTCCGATCGGATCAATTTACTAAAAAATATGAAAACAGCTCGCAAAAAACAAAGGTTAGACACCCAGATTCGGTTTCGCTGCGACCGTATCTCAAGGTTGCTGGAGCCCCGAGATCGTCAGATAAATCACCGGTCCAGTTTCAGATCTGACTACTGCATGGGTGTCAATGTCATCATCTGGTTTTTTATGACTGGCCTTTTTTAGAGGTCTAAATTTTATTATTGGAGCGATTTGTAATTTCTTAACTTTTTTATGTTTTTTGTAATATGTGTATTTAAGCTTAATTTTGAAAATTTTTTTATTATCGTTAATTTTTTAAGCATATTTTAAATTTTAAATTTCAAAATTATACTTGTTTATGAACGTAAAATATTGTTTTCAATTTTTTACCACCAGAATACGTTGCATTGATTTTCCGGTGTACTTTATTACACGTTTCGTTTAGAAAATGGAACAACATCAGAGGATTCCCCTCATTCTATTAAGTATATTTATGTTTGTCATAAAATCTATAATCGAAGGAATGGCGGTTATATTCTCTAGTTATTGTGCTTGAAACAATGGGTTTAAGGCCACTCCAAAAATAGCGTATCCAGTTCCTTTAGACCTGGTTGTCCGGGATTGTCCGTATATGGGGAATTCTTGTAACTTGCTCTTACGCTATTTGTGCAAGTATCGACATATTTCATCATTCAGTTTTATTCTTACTTTATATGGTCAAAATAAGGTATTACCAGTCTACGATTAACCAGGTGGTAGTGTGATATCTGCACGTAAAGAAAATACACTATTCGCTAAACAAAGAGGCAATTGCAACAACGCGGCAATTAAATAAGATCGAAGGTATTCTTCAAGGGATAACTTAGCCTTTATTCAGACACGGCGGGAACCGCACGATTACAAATCGTGCGATTTACAAATAATTACAAGCCGTTATCACATCGAAAAATCGTAAGTGTTCAGACGGCGGCGATTATTAAACGGTCTATATAAATAAGAACCGCGCAGTTCCCACGCGGTTTCAAAACCGCACGATTTTTAATCGTGCGATTCCCGCCGTGTGTGAACAAAGGCTTATATGTTATTAAAATTAAAATACATTTAAACAAACTATTAATAAGCTCATTTAGGTACTTTCTCTGTGTCGTTTTTTTTTATATACTACGCAGCAACGTTAACGGTTAACGGTTTATTTGTAAAAAAAAAGCCTTTGCTCAGCAGTGGGACAGTATAGGCTTATTAAAAAAAAATATATTATAAAGCTGAAGAGCGTGTTTGTTCGCTTCAACGCGCTAATCTCAGGAACTACTTGTCCGTTTTGAAAATTTCTTTCAGTATTAGATAGTCCATTTATCGAGGAAGACTACAGGCTATATATCATCACGCTAAAATTAAATCACTTTTTTTTATTGTACGCGGACGAAGTAGCGAGCACATCTAGTATATAATAAACATAATTAAAGATGAATGAATAGGTTATATTAAAGATAATGAATATGAATAGTACATACATATTTATGTACTTTCCTATCTACATGTAAACTGAAATTTATTACATGACATAAGTGGATGTTTATTTTGTAAGATTGCGACATAGCCACTTGGAAGCTTGCACAAAAACGAGTTAATCTACTCATGGTAAGTCCAAAACGTGCACAAGGGTTTGTACGATGGCGAAAGTTGAAAATTTTCTGTAGGTATATTAAGTAATATTTTGTAAGTTATAATAAAATTTTCATGCGACAAAATAATCAATGCATAAATATATCTTCAAATGCCTAATATTTATTATAGGTAATTATATTTTACTTTTACGCACGACTCGCGATACACATATGTATTGCCAAATAATAAAAAGTTGACTTCACAAATATAGGACTGTTTTCTATGGAACTCATGTTATATGTAGAGATAATACAAACGTTTAAACATACTTTACGCCGCCCCGTGTATCACAATCACTGGTGATTACTTTCATTGTCCCAGATTAGGTATTTATTGTTATTTAAAAAAAAACAATAACATTAAAAGAATTACGTGTTCAATGGTACCCCATTTATAAACGTCATACATTTCGGAGAACTTGAGAACGCCGCTACTCAAAAGATCACTATTCGCCTAAAACAATTTTATGTACTTCAATAAGCTATACTACCTTTAATTTAAACTTTTTTTCGTCTGATGTTACAATTATATGATTTTGATACGGACATGACATCTTAACCTACATAAATCTGATGTAAAAATGACACACTGACTGACAAACATCTATTGGATACGTGACATTTTTATTCGTAAAGTTTTTATAGCAATATTATGAAGATAATTAAAGGTCAATAATTTTCCTTTAAGTGAAACATATATGGTACAAGTTTAAATAAAAACTCGCGTATTAAATAAGAACATGGAGCTATTTACGAAAACTTTAGGATCGTAACAACAATCGTATTTTTTGTACAATAATAATGGGTTTTCTTGCCAATTTTTCTATTTTGAGCGGAGCTTTTGTTTCTTATACTTAGTATATTAAATTTTTAAAGAATATGGATTGCCAAAGAGCCTTGGAACGCAGCATAATAAGTGTAAAGGATTAATCGAGTTCAGAACAACACCATACGTTCTATGGCCGGGATAATGGATGTGGGGAAGAAGTCAGCAAAGCTGAAGTGAGAATGGGCTGGGAAGTTGGCACGAATGAACCCGCAAAGACGAGGTAGACAACTTAATGCCTGTCTTAGGGACCTTCAAGAAAAGAGCATACTCATTTCTGGCCGGCAACGCATCTGCGGTGCCTCTGGTGTTGCAGTTATCCATGGGCATCGGTAGTCATTTGGGTGAAAGCCAGCTGCTCGTTTGCCCCCTCTTACAAAAAAAAATCGTATAATCTGAGGCGCCTGTCATACAGAATTTTTTTTTTGAAATACATCAATACACACACTAGAGAATACACCCAGACTCGAGACGGGAATCGAAACCAAAACCCACGAAGCGGAAGGCAGAGTCACTACCAATTGCGCCAACGAGTCGTATAGGTTCGTTGGATAATCTATATATTGGTTCGTTAGTCCCACTAAAACTCGAAAACCGCTGGAAAGTTTTTAATTCTGTTTATTTTGTTTCATTCCTCATATTTATGGAAAGGCTTAAAAGAAAAGAAAGAAAGAAGTCGAAATATTATTTAAAAATACTATAAAATGCAGTTTAGTTAAGAATACTTCAAATAGATGGCGCTCATGCTAGACCTTTTAACTTACATTCTATGTAAAATTATTATTCCATGAAACATACGGGCATTGTAACGTCTTATGGAATGAAATGAAATAAGATATAACGGTGATTGTTTAACTGGCTAATATGTAAATAATAGTAGACAAGCCAAAATCGAGCAAGACAATTTCTACAGCTCTGCTAATGCCGGAGCCAGTCATAGCTCAAAGTGTTTGTACATTTTTGCGCTTTGCGTATATGCGCAAAACTTTGCGCATATACACAAAGTCCCCGGCCCGACTACATGATCATTGAAATAAGCATTCAAATGAATCTATGTCTAGCCCCGGCATAATACTTATTACGAACATTATTGAAATTAAATAGTGAAATGAAATAGGAATTTCTCCAGACAACAACATCTCTGTGGCGAACCAATTGCCAGTTGGGGGATTTCCAAAACGAAACTAGAAAAAAACTTTCAAGAAAAGAGCGTGTACTCATTTTTAATGTTCATTTGAGGTTCGGTTTCGACCTTAAAACTAAATAAAACAATCGAGAATGTTCGTACCAGGCCCTGTGAACTTCCTAGAATGTTAAAAATGGGAACCTAATGGAAACTAGACAATAAAAACAACTGAAGAAACGTCCAAGCGTGACAAATCGTATTTATTCATCAAGAAATAAAAGGAACTATGTCGGTAAAAACTCGCCGACACGCTCCAAAAACCATTCGCATTCGTTGCGTACCAAACTAGACGATATGTAGAATATGTCTCATTCTAGAAACGTTTATGTAAATCGCTTTTTTGTTAGCAAAACTGAAGTGGAAATGGGCCGGACATGTGGTAAGAATATACTCGTAAAGGTGGGCTTCTGTTAAGAAGTTATGCACTCCCGCTAATAGCTTTCGACGACCAAGTAGGCCGAAGAAGAGGCGGAGAGATGATTTGGACGCCTTTGCGGGACCGACGTGGTTTCAAGCAAACCAGAGTAGGAAAGAATGGTTGCAGAAAGGAAAGGCCTTTGCCCAGCAGTCGAACACTATAGGCTGATTAAAAAAATAAAATAATTTAAAATCCCTGCTACGAGTCGAGGCCAAGAGGAAAGAAATTAATGTATTTAAAAAAAAGTAAAAATAATTTTGAAATATGCAGACATGTAAGACTCATATTCATTTTCAAATGGGCTCTTTTTGGTGACAAAACGAATCTTTAAAAAATCTTAATCTATGGATTTTGTTACTTTTGAGAGCTGTCAGTTGAAGAGTGACCACGAATAGTGTGGACAATTCAAACCATCATTTCGTGGAAAGCAATAATGGCCTTTGAATTGAACTCTTTGGAGTATTAGTGGAGGTTTGGCGGTGTGGTAATACACATCCTCAGCCCTTTATCAAGCCATCAAGAATCCCCGCCTGGGTTTGCGATGTTACCAAATTTTTAAATAATGATTTAAAAAGCATAATAATTATACACATCAACTTACAAAAACAAAGAAGAGGCCAAGGACGATCTCTTAGCAGTTGTAGGACTAATATACAAAGAGATCTTAGGCAAGCCGAATTGCCCGATCCGACAACCCAAGAACGATTATCTTGGCGCAAGAAAGTGAGTAGGCCTGGCCTCAAATAATGGGATATGGGTAGGACCAAGAAGAAGAAAAAGAATAAAAAATATTATTCATAAGTACTTATAAAAAAATCCATATGCATAAACAAGATATGACTTTGACTATACCGATGACCGATGAAGGCAAAAATTTTATTACTATTAGTTACTAATCGATCCCAGTAAACCCTTCCAATCATGCTTTTTTGTTGTCTAATCTAAATCTAACATGCCGTGCCGTTCCAATAATTAACTCACCCAAACAAAATCGGTGACAAACCGGAGAAAATTTTAAGCGTTGTTAATGTAGCGGTAAAACATAAATAACACAAGTACGACCCATTTATTTCAAAATCATAAATAGGTTCTATAATTTCATTTACACGTATGCATATTAAACGTATATACAACAATCAATGATACTCATTTTGAAGCTGATATCACTGCCCATGTGAAGAAACAATTTGATATTTCTTTACATTCAAAATGAGTACACATATCGAGGTTTCAAGTACAAGTTCATTATGTACCATTGACCGCAACTATTGTAAATACAAACGATGCCAAAAGGTCAGCACTTCCTCGACAGGTGCAGCCGAAGACTCCATGCCCGTCGGCTATCGGTCCATCAACGCCAAGTTCAAGGCGCATCGTTCCGCTGGCCGAGTCATCTTTGACCCGAGAGATTTTCGGTAATGGATTGCGTGATGGATGTTTGTTGAATTAAAATATGCAAAAACCTGTCTAGATAACAGAAATAAGAGAATGTCTGTGGTCTTTTTACTTAAATCATTTTTAATTTCGACAGCTTGCAGAGTATTTAGGCTAAGAGATTAAGTGTGATAAGAGAGATATTGTTGAGCGATTCATAAAATTGTTCATTTTGGTAGCCGAATAGCAGTCCCGACAAATTGCATTGGATTTGTCATTATGTCAATGGTGGAGAATGAGTATTAGCAACTTTCCATATACTATCTTGTCTATTTCTACAAGATAAAAAAGAACATTATTAAATACTTAGATAATACAAATTATATTATATCACTAGTATATTCATGGTAGAATCACGTGTGCCGAAAGATGTTGAAACTAAATAATATCATATAAAATAAATCTTGTTATGGGTGCGACTATGATCTAATTTCAGAAATTCCAAATGCTATAAAAGCTTTTAGCGAAAAAAGTAAAGTTGCGATCATTAAGATAATGACCACCAAAGACCTTCAAAAGACCGATCCGCCCACGTTCCAGACCGAAGTAAACAAACTAATTCTTATAAACAATTGTGGACACGGGCAGAAGTTGTCTTGCCACTGACTGCTTTCTATAAAGACCACACTTTGTCTTACATAAATTAAAAATGAACTGCGACCTTTTCTCCAACAATACCTTGAAAACTTTTCAGATTGGGATTTCTGGAAGGCTCTGATCAGTATTTTTCAGATACAATCTTGATTTACGATACGAGCTTGTTACCTTGTTTTCTACGCTTTCACGTTATAACAATTCAACTGATCATTGTGAATTTGGCTTTACACATTGTCAGAGAAATTTACAGAAGAAGACCAACTAGCCTTCCTTACAACATAATAGGTTCTATTCACGTTTATTAGCGAGAGCTAAATCGCGTGCAAAAGTATATACTTAAAATATTTTGTTAAAAGTATTAGGAAAACCTTATATATCCATAAAGGTATTTTGGTAAAACTAAAAACTATGCTATCATTAAGTTTTATAACTATGCATCCGTTAGAAAAAAAAAAAACAGATTCTAAGGGCTGTGGTATATTTGTACTCTGTTTCGTTTCTTTTCCCACTATATAGGAAAGGATCATAGAATCATAAAATAAGACAATTTACCTAAGATCCGAATTCAATTCGACATAACGTGAACGCCAGCATTTTCTTGCATTTAATTTTATTCAATTATAATCAAGCTAACAAGTCATAGATACCAGATATAGATCCCGCATACCTATAATATTTGAAATTTGCCATAAATAAAACGACAAGTGATAATGATAATAGACTAGATGAACAAAAAGTCTCTGCTGGAATTCCTGCTCTATTGTTTAAGATTAGAAACTAGTCAACCGAGCCGTATGAGGGTCACACGCCGCACCTTTTGTCTGAAAGCCATTATGTATCGTTTTCTTGTCTGGATATTCCCGCGGCTGACACTAATGTTAAATTAACACTTATAATGTATGATATACTTTTAAACAAAACATAAAAACGGTTTTATCGCGAAATTCTCTCAGTCGATAGGTAGTTATCTATCTATGTGTATACAAATGAATTGGTATTTCCCTTGGTCACGGCAACACGCGAGAACGGCTGGACCGACTTCGCTAATTATTTTTTTGTTTTTGTTGTTGGCAGGATGTTCTATTTAAAATAAAATAAATAAGAAAATTGCGCGAAAAATTAGAAAATATAAGAAAAAATAATATTTTATAATAATAGAAGATAGTAAATAGTAATGAACCCAGACAATGTCTGCCCAAGGGCTATTAGTTTCCTCATATCTATTGAAATGTTATTAATTGAAGAAAAGACAGTGTCGGAGAAGAAAATGGTATTTTATTGGGGCTAATTACTAAGCTGTTGTGACCAGCAAAAAATTTCTTCTACACAAACATCTTTGTGAAACCAGCTGCCACCACCGGTCATACCAGGTGTTTTTATGCGACCTAGAAATCTTAAAAAAATAGTATAATAATTTCGCAAAGTCCATTCTGGCAGAGCATGGGCATTGTCTGTAGTCACATGTGATTCGCCTGCTTGTTGCCAAAACAATCCAATTCACTATCAATGGATGAACCTTCACCGGCATCTCTGCATCAAATATTACTTAAAGGAATTTTATGGATTCACAAATTGAAACCGGCAAGTACCACACAATTAAATTTGGTTATTTACAGCATGTGAAACGTTTAAAGGAGTGAATACGTACATAAAATATTTCGAGTACTTGCTATACTGGAAACACAAGGTAAGAGAATAAAATGGTCAAGAGAGACAGATAGATAATTAATTTAATAAAGACCCGCTCATATCAAAAGGTTCCGTATCTGATATGTGAAAAAACATTTGTTAAATAACTTCATAAGCTGGCCGATTTCGCTCAAAATAAGCCTCTACAAATCCAAGGGGTAGAGACCAGCTTGCGGACGGATAGACATACGGACGGACACAGCGAAACTATAAGTGTTCCTCGTAGGACTACGGAACTCTAAAAATCAATACGTACAACATGCGGCCGTGAACGATTTGGCTAACGCGTAGATAATTAATTTAATAACTAAACGTTTAACCGTTACGAATGTTACATTAACGTGCGGTTAACCTATAATTGTTATACAACGACGCTAATTCATAATTGATATTATTTCACATGCGGCCTATCTATTGTGGCCAACTTGAACAAGTTTTATGTCATCTATGTAAAGTAACAATTCCATTAACTGCGAGTACCGACTTGTATTAAATCAAAATTACTGATCATGAGTTGGCAGTGACCCTGACTTCCACTCCGGGGGTTGTGGATTCAATTCCCACTTCAAATTTGGATGAATTATCTATATGTTCATATTTGCATAATAAAAAAAAATATGTGTATAGAACAGGGGTCTGTTACCTACAAAACAGGCATTAAACTGTCTATCTGAGGAACAGATGTCCGTGTGTCATACAGTCTTGTACAGAAAAAACATATACACGTGCCACATACAGTTCCTATAGATTCATAATCATTTTTACAATCTATTATGTATTTAACCTACTGCTACTTGATTTATATTATGGTCTAACCATTTAGCTGTCTGTCAACTGACCCTTTAATATAATAGATAAGAGAAATAAAACACTAGAAGCAAATCACGACGATTTTTTTATCGACATCGATAATTATTGACATATAAAAAGTATCGATAAGAGTTTGATATGTCAATCAATAACACACGCTAAAACAAAAGATTTTTTGTCACATTTTTTACTACAAGTATGTACCTACGAGAACTTCGCCGCAAATACTTTTTTTTTTTAATTATACCAAGGAACACTATAGTTCTGCCTTATATTCTCGATTCTGATACTAATACAATATTTTTTAACCTTAATTTAAAACAAAACACTTCTACCTACCTTCCATTGGGAGTTTCGTTTTATATATTACATATTTATGAACTTTGCTATTGAAACTATAAGAAGAACATTATTACAAAAATACATTATTATAAAACTTCTGTACCACGATCACAGTGTAGCAACGATTCGAATCATGACGGGCTATGGTTAATTAATAAAACATTTTAACCAATTAATAGACAAATAATAATGTCATATGTTAATTTTAGGAATTTATGCCGAACTGGTTAAGATACAGCATTCCAAAAACGCGTATTGGGTAATTTTTCAAGATCTTCGACACGTACCATATTTAACATCCATGATAGTTTTAAAATGTACCGTATATTGAACAGCTAAGAATAGAGTTAGTATCTAGCAGTTAAAACCGTTAATGATTACAAAGATTTCGACCTTGCTATCTGGAACATCAATTTTAAAATGTATTGGACAAGTTTTAGTTCGACAAGTGCTATGCGTGGCGATGTTGAATTACCGAATTTGTCGCAGTATAGAGTACTGAACTAAGACAGGCTACGTAAAATCAACTCCACATTTATGTGTAATGGTTTTCGATTTTATAATAAACTCCCATGTGATAATCTAGTCCTTAAATAACTTTAAAACCTTTATGAAAGGTAAGCTCATTCAGATATTTTTTTAGTAATTTAAAGAATTATTTGAAATAAGGACAAGCTTGGGAGTAAATTACTCTAACCGTATCTGAATTGTTGTGAAATGGTGATAACAAAACAATAACCGTACTGAGTTGGTTGCGGGCTCTTCTCAGTGCAAGGCGCGCTAGAACCCTTGTAAATTTAGCTTTTACACCGAAAATTTTATCATCAAATAATATAATAACCATTGAAAATAATAATAATACATATGACGTTCATAAGTACTGTAAAATCTATATAAATAAAATTTTTTTTACCCTGGTCTTTGAGCCACAACACTGTAATACTAAAGGCTCCCGATACGTTACATTGCCCGCTTTTATTAACGGTTCCTTACGGAAACATTATAAGTGGCATCTAATTTCACACAGAAGCTAATGCTATAAATCCAAATCGATCTCATTAAAAATAAAATTTCAATTGGGCATGTTGTAAACTCACAATTGCGCAAGCATCGTTCGAAATGCCTACTGGTCTAGATTATATGCCGCAACGTGGTATTAGATGATGTGTGGCAACGGAACTCGTAGTAACATCGCATGGGTGGAACGCACCACCCCGAGATTACGATAACTGTGTTGAAAACCTAATAGACTATAATACAATCCAACGAAAAGTTAACCTTTTTCTATACTAAGCATGAAAACTAAATTACTTTGCTTAAAACGGCGAACAATAACGAGAGATAAATCGGTGCAATTTTCTAACCCAAAATGATATAGTTTTTACAAAGGTTATTCGTAAAGTATAAACATTTGAAGAGTTTATGTCGCGTCTACTACGCCGACGACGCGGACGACGCAATTGATCGCTTCGTGAAGGCGATGGCGGCTGCTACCGAGTATGCTTTAGTGGAATACAACCATAGAGCGTTCATCTATCCCGAAGAAGAAGCCCTATCCGGAATACAAGGAGTCCCAACATATCCCCAGTGAAGTTTTTAACACATTAAATGTTAATTTTAGTAAAAATTGTAATTAAATTCTGACATTCCACTCTACTGTGCTGGTGTTTGTAAACTAAATATAAATTTATATGACAACAGTGCGTTGAGGCACACGAAAGTCAGAGCAGTCGGTTATAATATTGTACTGATTTTCTCTCGATATCCAATCCGAAATTTGCGACGATCATCTAAACTTAAGTTTATATGTAATCATAAGACTTCTGACATCCTTAAGCAGCGTTTGTGTTCGAGATACAACGCCGTTCGTGGCTAAATAAGCCGATTCTAGAACCGCACATTCGTCCGCACTGCTGGCAGGTGTAATGAGGATCCCCTTCAGCAGGTGGGCAAAGGCCTCCCCACTTTTAGACCACTCTCCTCTATTCAGAGCTAAACCAATCCACTCCTTTCCCGCAAAGGCGTCCAAGTCGTCGCGCCACCTCTTCCTCGGCCTACCTGATCCACGGAGGCCATTAGCCAAATATTATTTCTTAAATAAAATATATATGAATAAATAAATATTTTTCTTATAGATAGATATTTAAGTTATTTATTGCATAAACTGCGTACAATACAGTTCTTAAATTAATTGGGTATCAACTGTTTGCCCTTTTAGGCGTGCAACAGTAAATTATTATAATTAGATAGATTAGGTTTTTTCATCAAATAAACTTTACTTTATGCAAGTGTAAAAGTTATTGTTGACGCGAAACATTTTTGCGACTCTTTCAAACGCTGAAATTTTATAAATTGTATTTTTTGAGTCTTCCGACTCAAAAGGTTGCTGACTCCTGCTGAGCTATTTTCGCACTCGCTCCCGAATAATAAAACTATTATTTCGTCAAAAAAAGTAATGTAAATCATAAACGCGTACCTGTTCATAGATGACCATTATTACGAAGATAAATTTCCTTATTATTTTTTTATTTAACATTTAAATGTTAAATCTCACAATACATTAAGAACCTGTATCTAGAAATTACCTTGTAAAGACACTTGTCAGAACAAGTAAGAGCATCAAACAAACCAGTCCAGGTAAGGCCAGAGTAAACAAGTTATTTTTACATTTCTGTCGATTTATCAAAAAATTCTTCACACTAGGGTGGTACGTAAGAAAAAGCATTTTTTCCTGAACTATGGAATAAGCAATTTTTCCATGTCCGGAAAACCAGAACCGAGCGATTCGTGAAGAATTTCCTATCTTGCATCTAATCTTGCTATAATACCAGCCGCTACATCTGATGTTTCCTAACCGATACAACAAAGGGACCGTCAAAAAAAGCCATTTATTATACTAATATTTAAAGCTGAAAAGTTTGTTAGTTTACTTGAACGCGATAATCTCAGGAATTATTGGTCCGATTTGAAAAATTCTCCCATTGCCAGATAGCCCCTTTATCGAGGAAGGCTATGTACCAGCACGCTAAGATTAAATCTCTTTTTTTACCTAATTGTACGCGGGTGAAGTCGCGGGCACATCTAGTAAAATATAGAATTCATTTACATTAAAAAATACCGTTCGTTGGAAAAAAACATTATTAGTTCATCTCCTTACAGATACATAACACGAATGAGTGCGCGCGCAAATCGCCAGTTCCTCAGAAAACCAATTTTCTCAAAGGAGACTTTACAAAGAATTGAAAATTGATTATTTCTCTGACAGGATGAAAGCTTTATTATTTTTAAATTAGCAGCTTACTTTACAAGAGGCATCCCTACAGATGCTTTGCACGAGCATGATTACGCGTAGGATGAAAGACGAGTGGGCGAGTCGAAGCTCCTTGTACAGCTTACGTCTTCAAAGTGGAGGAATGGACTTAATTCCATATTAGCGTCCTCTATCGAATTATTAAGTCTATAGAACTTTCTTGCGTGGGCGATATTCTAGTCAAAACATTTCTTTAGCTAACTAATTAATTTCTAATAATGTTTCATAGATAAAAAGAAAGTAAATTACAGAGCTTCACCCAATGCGACGTTAAAAGCTCTGGTCTTTCTAATAAGTATATAAGAAAACTGTTATAAAATAAATACGTTATTATATATGGCATATTTTGGCGATTTTTTATCTTTATAATCTTTGATTACATATTGATTTTTAATCTTCTTTATTTATATCTAATTCTACTGAACGTGTGTGTCACTAAAGTCCTCCTAAACGGCTGGACCGAATTGAATTACGGTGTTTTGTATGGTCTCTCAAAATAGTTTTGCGTACTGTATGTTTATTTAAAGCTCTAAACAAAATTTCAATTCTAAGTTCAACCAAATACACAGGCATTAAGTTGTCTACCTTAGGAACAGACGTCCGTGTGTCATATAGTCCTATATATTTATTTATTTATTATATTATCTGTTTTCCCTAGTTTTTATTCGTCTGTTTAAGGAAAATATATATAAATAATATACCTGCTAAGTAACGCCTGATTGTATCAATTATTTTGGAATTTCTTGTTATCAGAATCACCTTTTACATACGTACTAGCTGTGCCCGGGACTTTGTCCGCGTAAAATTAGGTAAAAAAAGTGATTCGGTTTTAGCGTGATGATATATAGCCTATAGCCTTCCTCGGTAAATGGGCTATCTAACACTGAAAGAATTTTTCAAATCGGACCAATTGTTCCTGAGATTAGCGTGTTCAAGCAAACAAACATACAAACTTTTTAGCTCTATATATTAATATAGATAGTTCTGTGCGTAAGTAGCAGGTTGTTCCCGATAGGTATTTGTTTAATTTAAAAAAAGAGAATAGAAGCAATCTTTTAGTCATGTCTAACTTTTCCCCTCCAACTAGGCGCTAGTTATAAGTAGGTGAAGCGATTATCTTGCCGATTATACCTCAACCATAAACGGGATGAACTGTTTTTTTTTAATAACAATGTTTAAAAACAATAAGCATAGAAGACATGCTTATATAGAACGGTTCCGTATCTAAAACGTGATAAAAGTATTTGTTAAATAAATTCAACATTTGTTTTCCGATTTGGCTTAAAATAGTTTTTCTATTGAATATTTGACTGGGCCGTTGTTGCAGTGGGTAGTGACCCTGCCTTCTGCTCCGACGGTCGTGGATTCAATTACCCCTCGAGTCTGGATGTATTATCTATATGTATGTATTTATATATTACAAAAAAAAATGGTGGATAACTGGCGTCTGTTAGATATAACACAGTCATTAAGTTGTCAACCTTAAGAACAGAAGTTCGTGTGTTATATAATCCTGTATATATTTATTTATATTTAGCATGCTCTATCAACATGGATCAAGTCTCTACATCTAATAGTTTGGAAATGGTAGGTGAGGGACCTCCTTGCGGACGGACAGACGACCAGATAGAGTGGAACTGTAAGGGTTCCTTGTGTGATTATAGGGCCCCTAAAAAAGTAGGATTAAAAAGATAATTTATTTATTTTAAATACTGATGAGCAAACAATTTGAATAGAAAAATAGCACGCATGACCTTTATTTAGCGACGACATACAGACATAGTGACTAATGCTCACAACGTATTGCAATGAAACGACACCCATTTATAAATGATGTAAAAACTGCGGACTAATCCGAAGATATCTTCAAAGGTCAGGTATTTCGATTTGCGGTTGCGATAACGCGATGTATACAAAAGAGTTTATAGTCTCAACAGCTTAGTAGTTGAAAAATGTGGGTATATGCCGAAAAGTACAGAAGTGAGATTCGGTTATGTTTAGGTTTCCCCTCTAACTAAGCTTAGCTGAATCTATATACTTTAAACGAAGTCGTGTTTAATAATTTATCTTATCTCAAGAACAGCTGTACCAATTTTTATGGACTTCATTTGTTGGATGTCTTGAATCAAATCGAAAGAATTAAAGAAACTTAATTTACTTTACATTTAGTCATATTAATCTTTTTAAAATTACTACATATAACATTTTAATTCTCTGCACAACAACATTGATATATTTGACTAATAATATGTATACGGTCGTCAGGACTACGCTTTGACTTAATCTTAAAGTAAAATTTATACATGTGTGTGTAAATCGTTCGGCATTGGTGTGCGTAAGGTTTTATTGTACTGGTTTAATGTATTCATAATGTATATTTTATAAAAATATTAGCAATGGCATGCCATCTTGTACATAAAGTATAATTGTGCCAAATTTCATGCTCCTCCGTTAGCGCAAGTTTCGTAAAATGGTAGAAACAAAAAAAACTGCAATCCTTTTGGTCTGCAGTTGAAGCAGGTCGGCGCGTCCGGGTACCAGTACCTCTTTCTCATATGAGATCGGCGTAAAGTAGCGGCAACGCTGTCGCTTCAAGTGATGGTATTGTTGTCGCGTTTCGTTCGATTTGTGAGACTTCCCGGTGGTCTAAAATCGTCTTTAAAGGCCGGCAACGCGTCTACTAGCCTCCTGGTCTTGAAGATGTCCATGGAGGTTGGTAGTAATTTAGGCGAACCGCCTACTCTGTTGCCCCTTGTAACATAAAAAAAAGAACGAAACTTTTTGATTTGTAATTGATTACTTCTCTAATATTTCAAGAAATTATTATCCTTAAACTAATACTACATAAGGGTGTTAATATATTATGCAGGAAAAATCTGAGGGCCTGCATGAAAACAATGCTTTTTGTAGATGCAACTTTATACTACGGCGCCGTCGTTTTAAGTTTAGTCGTGATTCATTCGGTGACGTGCGTAACGTGTTTAGCAAGAGCTGATCGTTAAGTACTTTGACATCTGCTTAGGAATGCGGCGTCAAGGTTTCAAACATTGTACACGGTAAACAACGCTGTATTGCATAACAGTCGATGACTTTTTCCGACACTTAACTTGTTATTCATTGGGCGCCATGTCTATTGAAGCCATAAATTGACAACAATGATACTTAGATTTTTTTTTTTGGTTACGTGGTTGCAACATTGACAAAAACCGTGATCGAGTCCGGGTCTTTGGATGAATTACTTTCCTTGGATACTGTCGATGCGTTTTTATTCGGCTCTTCTTAGAGTTCGAGAGCTAGGTTTCAGCTATAAAAAAAGTAAACGTTTAAAATTTAATTTTGATAATAATAATCATTACTCAAACTTTATAACTTGCATCTTTCGTTAGATTTAAATTTATAAAATAAACTAACTGTTCGCTACTTCGTTCGCATGGGCCCCCTGTTATCAGTTAGGTATATGAAAAATAGACAGCAGGTGATTCTGATGCCTACTGATTATGCATATAAAATTTTAATAAAAATCGGTCAAGCCGTTTCGGAGGAGTATAGTAACTATCATTGTGACACGAAAATTTTATATAAAAGATAAGCACATTCTCGATTCCAATTAAATTGAAAATTGACTTTTGAATGACACTTTAATGACAATGCAATAATATGTTTTCAATGACCCGATGTTGACCTACACCTCAATGAATAAACTATAAAAAAATTTTCGAGATATTTTTTTACTCAAATAATTAGTAACGTCGAGTCGTCATATTAAATGTCCCCTTGTTTTCAACCATATACCTCGCCAAGTATAAACAACGACTGAAATGTTAATTAACAAATTGTATA
Organism: Charaxes varanes; assembly: GCA_024363005.1. Classification (NCBI taxonomy): domain Eukaryota; kingdom Metazoa; phylum Arthropoda; class Insecta; order Lepidoptera; family Nymphalidae; genus Charaxes; species Charaxes varanes. The sequence goes on along the minus strand of JANCMC010044589.1, from coordinate 1,932,353 downwards.
AGACGCTTCAAATTCAAAAAATATTTTGTACAAAGCCCTTTTAAATTCAAATGTTATAGAATAAATCGGTGATTCTAAGAGGACCGACAGCTGTACAAATTTACTGGTTCCAAAACATTTCCATTACTTATGCATTTTCAAAATAATTGTTAAGCGCAATGCTATAGCGTCTCTACTGAAATCAGGCGGCGCGACAGAGACCCGCAAGTCGAGCAAAAAAAAGCGGTACGGCTAAATCAATCCTTTTCTTGAAGAATTTTAGGCCATATTCGACCCCCTATAACGGGCACGGCCGATACAATCCCTTTCTCGAAGAACTTTAGGCCATTTTGGACACCCTATAACTGGCGCGTCTGAATCAATCCTTTACTCGAAGAATTTTAGGCCATTTTCGACCCCCTGTATTTGGCACGGCTGAATCAATCCTTTTCTCTCTGATTCTGAGATTAGAGCGTTCCAGCAAGCAAACAAACAAACTCTTCAGCTTTACATATTCATCCCGTTTCGTTACGCGACATGCTGGTTTTACACTTAATTGATTGCTTTTATTTTACGAAAAATACTAATTAAAAAGTTAGGTTTTGGTTTTGGAAATGTAACATAAATGACCATATCCTTTGATTGCGTATACTTAAAAAGTTAACGACAACGAAGTGACCTCCTATAAAAGTTCCTATTCCTCCTTTTGAGGTACGGAATCCTAAAAATATTTACGAAACACGAAAGAAAATTTATACTAATAAACAAAGCTGAAGAATTTGTTTGTTTATGTATGTTAATCTCAGGAACTGGTCCAATTTGAAAAAATCTATCAGTGTTAGATAGCCTATTTATCGAGGAAGACTATAGGCTATATATCATCACGCTAAAATTGAATCTATTTTTTTACCTAATTTTACGCGGACGAAGTCGCAGGCACAGCTAATATATCATTGACCTGTTGTGTCCCACTGCTGGGCAAAGGCCTCCCCCTTCTTGATCCACCCCCCTTTTTTCTGGGCCAATCTCATCTATTACTTCCTCGCAAAGGTATCCAAATCGTCGCGCCACCTCTTCCTCGGCCTGCAGGGTCGCTGGCGGCTATTGTTCGTCATCCTGGAAGTCGCGATATTGGAGTCACAAAGTTTTATCATTACTAAAACAAACATTTGTAACCTTTATTCAAGTAAGTATAACTTTTTCAGACATTTAAGACAATTGAGAAGAGCTAACAAAGTCAATTGCCACGCTAATTGCTAACTCGAATGTCTGTGTTTGGCTGAATCATATAATTAATTAATTTAATAATAATTTCATTAAATAAATAAGACGCAAGGGCTACTGTCATTAAAAAGTCCTTAACTTTTAAACGCACATTTACATCGCGAGCGTACGTACTCATCCGTTAGAATTAACTTTAATTAATATCAAAATTTCACTAATTACCGTTTTCATTTATAAAAGCGCCTCCACATTGTTTGTTGTAATCCTCTTACGAAAGGTTTGCGTACTGAAGTAATTAAATGTACAAAATCAACAAATGGAAAATCGAGTGAAGAGCGGAAAGCGGAATTTATTACACACTCGTCCAATTTATTGTACGATATTTTGCCATTTCGAATTTACAGTACAATTATTTTGAGCCTCGCTAATGATATCATTAATATTTAGGCCTTAATTAAACAAGTAACGGCTTAACTCCTGTAAAACACTGAAAAAGAGGTTCTAGAGTTCACTGAATTCTTGTAAGGTAATTACGAAGCAGATTATTATTCCATTTGATTTGATTTTAAAATAAAAAAAAATTTTTCTTTTTTCATTTATTTTTATTCCTTAATTAAATCTCGTACGTATGTGTTATCAAAAATATGTGTCTATATAAAAAAGCGTGCATAATATATATGAATATATATAAGTAATTCACATTACTGCATTTAATTAATACGTAAAGCAAAAAGTTTGGACCGTACCATTTTTCGAAAATTGATTTTACGGGACAGTTTGAAATTTAACATAGTTATAGTGTATATGGAGGAGCGAGTGCTAATATTTTTTTTATATTCACTATAAATACATTAAATTATTAAAATAAATAACGCAAAAACAATTTACACACGCATTTTACTATAAGATTGTATCTAAGCGTAGTTATGACAACCGTATGTCTATTAATTTATACTAATACTAGCTGCGCCCCGATACTCCATCCACGTGAGCCACCCTTATCACATAGGGGGATGAAAAATAGATGTTGACCGAATCTCAACCCTATTTTTTTTTATATCACAAGGGGCAAACGAGCAGGCGGTCCTCTTGAGTGACTACCGACGCCCATGGACAACTGCAACACCTGGAGGAGCGCAGATGCGTTATGATGCTCCAGCCAATATGCACGCAAAATTTCATGAAAATCGGTCCAGCCGTTTCGGAGGAGTTTGGCCAACGCACCTAATAAATAATTTTAAAATTTATTTATATAGATTTATTTTATGAATAATTATTTATATTTTTTTAATTATATTAATAAACGACCACGATTGCGTCGTCTAGTCGTAACGAAGATTGCTTCACCAAGTTACTCATCAATATTAAATAAATCTTTCGTCCGCTGTTTCATGTAAGCTGCATAATACATTTATTAACGCTATACTATAAAATCTGCATTTTAAATGAAAAAGTATTTAAAGGATAAATACATTATTTAATAAGGTTCACATAAGATAAAAATAATACTTTAAATTGTTTTAAATTAGGCACCACTCTAAAAGCTCATCTGGTGATGCAGGTGTCTATGGGCGGAGATGATCACTTTACATCATTTATAATAAAATCAAAGCCAAAAATGTTAATATAGGTTTTTAAGTTGCTAATAGCGAACCCTGTAGTACAAGGTTATCAAACAATCTTAGATAATGTGCATTTAGAGATAGGTTCGACTCCGAGGCTGCCACTCGCAACAAGATGCGGTGAATTTTGTTAGTAGAAGTTGTGTTAAACTATGCAACGATATATATGTATATCTATACTAATATATAAAGCTGATGAGTTAGTTTGTTTGTTTGCTTGAACGCGCTAATCTCAGGAACTACTGGTCCAATTTGAAAAATTATTTCAGTGTTACATAACCTATTTATCGAGAAAAGCTATAGGCTATATATCATAACGTAAATTTTTTTTCACCTCTTATTACGCGGACGAATTCGCGGGCACAGCTAGTTAATGATATGACGGTCTGCATTATTGATGTAGGTAATTTATATTACGTAAAAGCTTAACAAATAAATCATTCATAGATTTCGTAATTACACAACATATTTTAATTAATCATATATATTCTGAAATATAGTAACCAATGATTGTGTAGCTTATTTTTTTTTAATATAATATACTACTCTACGGCACAGTCCATCCTCTTTATTCATGCTTTAAATTTTCTGGTTGTAACCCTACATGGACAAAGAATGTCTTGTATATATTATCTTCTACATTCCAATTGTTGTCATTTTTTTTTTATTAAAATAATAAAAAAATACATTAATTTTTACATCGAATGATTCTGACATAAACTTATTTAAGTTTACCTTGAATCATAGCCATCGCTTTTGATTTTATACAATTCAACCGCGGTACGTGTACATAAAAAAATGAATTTAACTCTTTTTATTATTGTACATATTTTATTAATCGCAGAATAAAAAAGAATTAAAATTTATGATAAAACATAAACTTTTTACAATACATAATCCTAAAAGAAAATATCGTTTATTCTCTTTAATAGGCTACAAAACTGTATATTTTCGAATTTGGTTTGTATATTAAAAAGCACACCTATTTTAATATACGTAAAAAAAATATGCCGATATGTAAAACAAAGTATCTTAAAGCGTTTAGCATATATTAAATAACATTAAAAATAAAGTTTGCAGTCCGACTGAATTGATTATGATAAATCATTACCAGGTCAATATAGCATTTATTACGAGTCCGGTGACTATAAAATAACTTGTGTTGATTGCAACAGTACATATGTCGGTCAAACAGGCCACACCTTTGTTATCCTTCGCAAAAAACACGTGAATTTGTTTTAAAAACAATTATTTCCAATACACCTTAGTCAAATGAAAAAAATAGGTTCCTAATTCTATATTATTTTGAAAAAAATTATATACAAAGTGACATGGCTACTGATGAATGTTTCTATATACGACGCAATATAAAGGTGACAACCCAGTTTGATTGACTTTTAAAAAATCCATTAAGACGGCACGTGGAGGCCAAGCCGCGCCCCCATCACATGACCTCTTGCAAATACATACACATATTACAACTCTTTAACTCTATAAAAGTTTACCTTTTTTTGTAGCTATTAGTTAGGGATACACAGTTATAGTTTATAATATATATATATATATATATATATTTCTGCGGTTCCCCCGACTTCGTTGACGCAATGATGGGGTAAAATTGTTTCTTTACAACCATCGTGACGAACTTTACACAAGTTTCACTCGTGAATTGTTATACTGATATTCTATGCTGAATATATTAAAACAATGAATTGCGGTATATGGGTGATATTGACATAGATATAAACCCCCGATAGCTCAACGGTAAAAGGACCGATTGAATGTAAGCAGCTCGGCTCTAATTCCGACTCCGCTGGGCTATCGTCGTGGCCACTCCTAGCACAAGCCTTTAAAAAGCTCAACTGGAAGGATCTTGAGAATATTAGGCATAACTGAAAGTAGTTCCTAATATGTTTAAAAAAGATTGCTTACATAAAGGTCATAGGACGATAGGATAAGTGAATTGGCCCCATAAGGACATTTCATTCATCTTTTTTTACGGTACGTTGGTACTTGTAAGTAGTTTGATTTTTTAAGTTTCAGTTCTCTGTATATTATGGTTTTTGATTAAATCAAAAAAAAATTCTTAAAAACTTGTGAATGATTGTTATGAATTTTGGATATGTTTTAAGAAGTGGTGGCACCTTTAAGAAAAAAATAAGGGCTATATTGGTTATTTAAACCCTTGAGAAAAATTAATTTTCACTTTTAATTTTTAACCATGATAAAATTTATATACAATTATAAAAATAAATTTTTAAATATCCTATTCAATTGACTATAAAGTTATGTCTTTCAAATAAAAAAAATGTGCGCTTTTTTAAAAAAACCTACGATGGCCCTGATATTAAAAACCGTTATGTATAGAGTTCTGAAATTAACAGGATCCAATTATCTTACAAGCACCAACATACCCTGAAAATTCGGATTTAATATCCTTTTGGAGCCGATACACTATGCTTATCGTTCTATGGCCTTTATTGCACTATAGCGTTAGATAAAGCTGACATAGCCTCAATAGCTCAACGGCGGAAAAGGTGGGTTAAAAGCCATGTGGTATTAGGTTTTAACATTGACCCGCCTGCTATTGTCACACCCACTCCCATAACAAGCTTCACGCTTAATTTGAAGGCTTAAAGGCATATTTAAAAGAATTATTTTCATAAATACATATATAATTTTAGAAGCTAGGCATAAGAAAATATAGGCTTTAGGCAAAAATAGCCTGGAAAGCTTTAGCGAAACTTACCTTAACTTTTTCTCATTGATAAAGGTAATTTATATTTTTAGATGCACTTTGTTTACTTTAGTACAAGTTTTGTTATTTTACGACAAAAACTTGTCTGATAGAATTTATCATACGATGATTAACTGCTTCTCTAATACCAGTTCTGTTATATTTTATTATTTTGCCTACCTTAGTCACGGAGAGACTCAAAATTAAACAGTATTTTGGCGTAAGTTATCATAAATTCTCACTAGGATTAATGATGTTTTATTTTTTGGGAAAAATGTGATAATCATAGTAGATATTCGGAACTGCTATATAAAATTTTTTATTGCCTTGTTTATAGTTTAGTTTCGTATATAAATTTTAAATTGCACACAATTGTTGTAACTTAGTATCGTAATAGACTAAACAGTTTAACGGAAAAAAGAGTGGAATGAAGTGGATCAACACCTATCCCATCCCTCTATTGTCGCACCTTTAGTAGGAAGAAAAACGGGTAACTTCCTAATGTATCTCTATTATTCTTCGGTACCATTAGAATGAAGACTATTGTTTGATAAACACGTAAATTACAATATTGTAGTTGTTTTATGCAAATAAAATTACATCGACAAAGTTCAACAAGCTGAAGCTTTTCGGATACACAAATGGGCATACATCGCTCTCGATTAAATCGCGATCGAATGAATAATCATTACAAATCCAATTGTAATCAGCCTTAGGTGCCAATTTTAAATTTCATTTAATAATATTCTTTTATTAAAATTATTTTAAATATTTGATCCTTTCGTACTAAAATATTACTTCCGCAAGAAATTGTAACTCCGCATCCGCCTCCGTATCTTTTTTGCGGATTTATAACGGAGGTATATTTACGTTAAATAAGACGAAAAAGTACGATATTTTAGTTACGTTAAAAATACGATAAGACTGAAGAGCGACTCTCGGTAATACATCTACTCGGTTGAGCGTTGCGTGTGGAATGGTGAAGCTTATGCTTGTCTGTGCGGCGAGCACTCGCGGGCAGCGGAGTGCTTACTTTACTATCCTATATTTAAAATAAAGAGCTTCTTTAAACTATGTATTTCTTTAAGAAATCGCGATTTAGTAATTTTTTCACTTCCGCCTCCGCCTTCGTTAACCTCTGCATCCGCGGAGTTAAAGCCCCTTCACCTCTGCATTGGCCTTTACTTCCGCTAAAAAGGCCTCCGTAACAACCCTACTTTTTACTTCCCTCGTATGAAAGAGATTTTACATTAAGTTCACTGGTAATTTAAGGGCAATCAAATGTTCTGTTCTTATTTATATAACAATACACTTGTATAATAGCTATTTTAAATAGATTTTTTTAATTTTGTGTCGGCTACAATGTAACTTGCAAATATATAATTGATAATTGGACTTTAGAAGTTGTGACCTAGACGTCATTTACTAAATTTATTTAAAAAAATAATAATTTAAAAAAGGAACGTAAAATTCAATGATCATTGTCAAGTTTGTCATGTAATATATGGATTTAGAGACTGTTACATTTACTGCAATTATACAATTTATTATAATCAAAAAACTATTTAAAGGTATGGTCTTTTTTCTTATTTCTACTAAATTAAAATAATAATGTTGTATTGATTTATGTGTAGTGGAAGCTTAATTCCCTGAGGTGTAATTTTTTTGAAATAAATATTTCATTTCAAAATATTCCCTTATTATGATATCGTGGATTTTTTCATCTAGCTACATAGATAGGAGCAAAACAATCACCAACCTTAGACATTATGGTGAGGGCAATAAAGTGAGTTTTCCAAATTATTATGTAATTTAAAAAGAAAACATGGTGTTGTGAAGAATATAATTAAATGTTAAAACTATTTGCGCACAGATTGTAGAGCAATTAGTAATAACATGTGATTCTATATAACTCGTCACAATACTCATAAATTTAGCTTTTTTGTGGTAATAGAAATATGTTAAGAACTTTATTTTAAGTTAGAGTTTAAATAAGAAAATTATTTTTTTCGTCTTTCTCTCTATAAGACATTTATAATACTAGGATAAGCTAATACAGCATAACCACTAACGTTGCACGCTTTTACGTCTCACGGCACTTTTTGTACGGTTTTGAACACACGGTTTTGAACTTTATTTTAACTTAGCGTTTAAATATTTTTCGTCTTTGTGTCTGTATGACATTTATAACACATACTAGAGCCAGACATAGCTTCATTTGAGTGATCATTTCAATGATCATGTAGTGGGGCCGGGGACTTTGTGTAACTGCGCAAATTTTTGCAGTACTTTGTAGTCTTCAAGGACAAAAATGTACAAATACTTTGAGCTATGTCTGGCTTCGGCATAAGATTTTTTGACATAGTATCTGAAACAGAGTAACTACTACAAATGTTTCTCTCTTACAATTAGACGAGAATAATAAGGATGAGAATTTATAATATCCTTGTTTTTTTTTTTTATAGAATCAACTCACGGTCTTGCAGCAGAATGATGATGCCCGAAGGTGTCAAGATCCCGCAGAGCGCGTCCCCGCTGGCGCGCGACGGTGCGGGCGACAGCTCGGCGGTGCGCGCCAGCGTGCACACCACGCCCGGGCCCCCGTGAGTTGGCTTGTAGTTCAGCGCTGTAGTGTAGACGAAAGGCTGCAGACAATTTTGTTATGTGAAATAGACCATGGTATTCACTGTATACAGGATTTGTTTCCTTGCTTGATCCAGCGAATATATCCTGATAAACTTTTGGTAACATTTCATTTTGTAGCTATATGGTAACCACCACTTTCGTTTATTCAAACTCTAATACTTCCAGTATCCTGGCCACTGCACCGTACTCTCGGCGCATTCGTTAAAAACATTTATGTATATTGTTAAAAAAAAAAAGTAAACCGCTTATACCGTCCGTGACAGTAGTATCCGCGTCCTTTCGCTCTTCCCATCTATTTTTATTAGGTTATTTAAAATATTCGTAAAAATTAATACAAGGATTTAAAAAAATTAAAATTCCAATTAATATTTTCTATAACTGCATTTTTATCTATGATTCCATCATTAGAATATTTGTAAATTCTGTAATTTTTCTGGCACATTAATTTTTTATTTATCTTTACGATGATGAGTCAATGACGACAAAGTATGGTGGTACTGGCGCTGGTTAGTTTTTTTCGGGCATAGACAAAAAAGCGTGCTAACTTTGCAAAACTAAGAAAAGGATTTGTTTAAAAAATACAATTTAAGATATTGTGCAATATCTTTATCTTCCATATATTTATTAATGTTAAATTGAACTAGTGATATTCGCATATTGATACAAGTAGTTTTGACCAATACCTACTCGATACTTAATTTGGAAGCATCGATACTAAAAGTACTTGGTATCGGAAAAAAGTATCGAATATGTACTTGAATTAACTCGTATCGTTCACATCCCTAAGCCTATTATTGATTTATTTTATTCGTCAATCGTCATTTCGTGATTCGTGCGGTCGTGAATGGTGACAGTGCTAAACGGTATTTAAAAAATAATTATTGCCCAGGATATTTGTATATTAAGTTCACAATGAAAAGTGCCGATTATATAATATAGCGAATTAAAAAAATTGAGAAGAAAGTTAAACTCACAAAGCCAAGCGTACCTTTTGTTCTGCTAGGTATGACGCCCTAAAAATCAATAACGTATACTCCATCGAGACTAAATTTCAAATGCTTAATGTATAGCGTTTTTGTATTTTATGTTGAAGGTTTCACTCTTTAGTATTTCTGTTTTAAATATGAAGGCAATGTTTCCATAATTGCAGTTGTATTTATGACATATATCTTTCGTAGATTGGTTTTACTAGTTCTGGTTCTGGCAACTGGTTCTCTTTCACCGATAGATTATTTAAGTAATAAATAGTTTTGACCAATACCTATTCAATACTTAATTTCGAAGCATCGATACTAAAAGTAATTGGTATCGGGAAAAAGTTTCGAGTAAGTACTTGAATTTACTCGTATCATTCACATCCCTAAGCCTGTTATTGATTTATTTTATTTGTCAATCGTCATGTGATTCGTGCAGTCGTGAATGGCGTCAGTGCTAAACGTTATTAAAAAAACAAATATTGCCAAGGATATTTGTATATTATTCACAATGAAAAGTGCCGATTATATAATATAGCGACCTAAGAAAATTGAAAAGCAAGTTAAACTTACAAAGCCAAGCGTATCTTTTGTTCTGCTAGGTATGACGCCCTAAAAATCAATAACGTATACTCCATCGAGACTGAATCTCAAATGCTTAGTACATAGCTTGTTTCTGGTTTTTATGTTGAAGGTTTCTCTCTTTAGTATTTCTGTTTAAATTATGAAAGTAATGTTTCCACAATTGCAGTTGTAATTATGACAAATCTTTCGTGGATTGGTTTTACTAGTACGAGCAACTGGTTCTTTTTCACCGATAGATTATTTTTCTATCTTACTTTGTGGTTTTCAGCTGTGTTTTAGGTGTTTCCAAAATTCTTTTGACTACACCCTTTTTGGTGTTTATGATTAAGGACACATATTCCAAGCACTGAACATTCTTTGCATGATCCTTTATTATTTTTTTGATGAACTATTTATTTATACATTGAATGAATGTTTTATTTTTAAAAAGCAATAAATTCTCAACACTAAACTACTTTGCTTTAATCCGCGAATGAATACGAGGGAAAATCGGTGTAATGCTGCAACCCGAATGCTACACCATCGAATCCGCCACTAAAGCACAGCGCTACACTGACTTTCCGATGTGCCTCAACGCACGTTTCGCTTCCACACCGAAGCATCATCATGATGCTGAAAGTAGTTTAGTTTCTCATGCATAAAGCATAGGTGTTGCTGCTATTTGAGAAATCAGTTTCAGAGCCCTTTCCTTGAAGGTCCTCAGTTTAATAGCTAAAATGGCAACTGACAAAATAATAGCACCTGGCAATTAAATGGCAACTGGCAAAAAATAGCAACTGGCAAATAATGGCAAACGGCAAAAAATGGGTTTTACACATTCGTTGTGCAAAACAAAAATTCTTTGCAAAGATCGTAGATTTCCTTTTCAATACTATTTATCGAGTTAAAAAATAAATAGTATTAATAAAAGTTGTTGCTTAGGAAAAACAAACATCAAATTTAATAATATTTTCAAATTTCATTGAAAACTAAATGCGAAATTTCAGTAAGCTCTGATGGCAAACGCGTACAATATTTCACGCTATCAGCAATATGCATTAGACTGCGCTTTCGTGTGTCTGCGGCAATATCAAAACATCGACAACACAAAAGTGCCGGCTTTGCTGGAATTATTCGCTCATGTGTATTCGTATACCGGGACGTAGCTTACGAATACATCTAGTTTTATGTTGTATTCATTATATTAATAAGATCAAAATATTGACTACATAAAATACCGGCTTTACTTAAATGATTCGCGTGTTTTCACATGCCGGGATATAGCTTACGAATACATCTAGTTTTATGTTGTAGTCATTAAATAATTATAATCATAACATCGACTACATAAAATACCGGCTTTACTAGAACGATTCGCATGTATTCACATGCCGGGCTATAGCTTAGGAATACATCTAGTTTTATTATATTAATAACATCAAAAATTAACAACACAAAAGCACGGGCTTGGTTGGAATTATTCACTCGCGTGTATTCATATGTCGGGAAACAGCGGAATATGTATTATTGACTGCATAAACTGATGCACGAATGGATCTAGTTCTATACAGTATTCTCTACATTAATAGACTGCAAAGAGCTTTATTGGAAATTTTTCATAGTAGAATGAATATATATATAGCGCATTAAATCTATTTTTTACAGTTCATTATTTTATTAAAATTGAAAAATGTGTGATTTTTTCTTTTATCAATGCTAATAGTCACTATAGTTCTTTTATAGTATTCAGTGGTAAAATAAACGTGGAACCACCTTACGTATCTTTGTAAAATGTTTTCGTTTGCAGCTCGTTGTGACACAGTATTCCTCGAAACACACCCCTCTACAATAAAATAACGCCAACACGGAGTGTATTTATTTTCTTATGAATTCGCGCGATATTTTATTTAAATTTATTTTATAGGGCACATTTCTACGTATTCAGTAATTATAAAGTTCTGTTATTCTTTTATATATTTTTCATGAAGTTTGTACTTGTGTACAACATTGTACATGCATTGAAATTAAAATTATAAGTCTGCGATTTCTAGAAACTGCTTTTAAAATCCATGAAATATAAAATAAATTACCAGTAGTAAAACATTATGTTTTTAATTTCTTTGTTTAACAATAGTTTCTTATGAATTCACACGATATTTTATTTAAATTTATTTTATACGACACAATTTCTACATATTCAGCAATTATAAAGTTCTATTTTTTTTAAATATTTTTAATGAAATTTGTACTTCTGTACAGAATTGTACATGCATTGAAATTAAAATTATAAGTCTGTGATTTCTAGAAACTGCTTTTAAAATCCTTGAAATATATAATAAACTACCAGTAGTAAAACATTATGTTTTTAATTTCTTTATACAACAATTTTTTCTATTTTAATCGTTACACAATTTCTGACGATATTGTAATATTTTAGTCACATTTTACTCGTTACACAGAACGAGTTACACTAATTTCTGATGGTATTGTACAATTTTGGTTAAATTTTAATCGTTACAGCATTTCTGACAGTATCGCTCCAACTAGTAGCGCACTCATTAATGAAACGAAATGGCCCTGCAATCTATTTTGCATAATTAAAGAAAAAAGATAGCTGCTGTGTGCAACTACGCCACTAATGTCGCCTCCAGAGGGTCGTTTTATTTAATGGCTGCTTAATTTTTAACCGACTTACCGAAATGAATGAGCTTTTGGTTGTGACCTCAGGTTTCGGTTTAAAGTTCTCTCAAGGACAATCTTCACTAAAAAGAATTTTTCATTTAATTCTTAAAAGTTAAATAAAAAAAAAATTACATGTTTTTTATTTCTTTTTTGACTTTACATGCATCTACTAGTGGAACTTCAGATATAAGTATTAGTAACTTTACTACCAATTTAGTTTTTCCGTGTTTTATATGCATATGTAATTTATATGCAATTGCTTTTAACTTAAAGAAAATAACAGATTGAATTGACATTACTGCTATTGTGTTTATCTATTATATTTATGTGTATTAAGCTATACGTTTAAAGGTGTATCAAAATTTGAATTAAATAGGCGTTTATTTGAACTTACTTCTACCATTTCTAAAAAGTCTATACACATATAAGCCTCCTGATAGTTCAATTGTTCGTGGGCATCGGTAGTCACTTCAAATCACTTGAAACCACCACCCCCTTTGCCCTTTAACATAAAAACTCTTTCAAATTGTCGAAAGTTAAGCGATAACTCTTCCACTGATTAGAAAAGTTTGGGCTTCTTAGGGAATCTTTTATCACGTACATGGAATATAACCCGACTAATTGTAACAGTTGTATACTTATAGATTATTGAAGCTGAGTGGTATCCGTTTCAAATTTGTCGGCTTATATCTGTTTCTAATTTGGAGCCTTTAATGCGAATATTCGTAAATTATTACTATTGAGTTACATCAACTGATAATACGCTTATAAATCCGTATTGAATTTGAAGTAGATTTTAAACAAAAGGATGTTTGATTCCCGGTAAATTACGAGGTATTAACCGACAAATTTGATGAGGTATCGATGTCAAACAACATCTTAGTAGATATTATATTCTGTTATTGCCTCAGTATACTATTAAATTTGTGGGTTTAACATAATATACCTTTGAATTGCGTTTGACGAATGCTTAATACCAAAATCATATTTCGTTTAATAGCTAATTATTCAACCAAATCAAATAGCTACCATTGATGTAGATTTCAGTATAGTGTGTTCAGAGACACAATATTTAATCGGATTACAATTTTCATTAAAAGTAGTAAGTTTCAGGAAATGTAAGCATGCCATGAAAGTGGCTTTTTATACTAAAATAAAGGAATACCAACATACAGTGAAATTGAGACCCTATGTTCTGTTTGAAGTCGGTTGAAAATCAGTTAACATAAGTCAAAAATGATGTTATCTGTATATTAAATCGTATCGATCGGATTAAGTTAAAACAGGTTCAAACATGATCAGACTTTAATCAATGCTATTATTATTATTATAACTAGTTTTTTATCAATTTTGATAAATGGACATAGTTTATTTTGATAAGTGTAAAAGGATTTAAAAGAAAAATATCGTTAATCCAAGATTCTTAGTGCAGGAACCTCATAGTGTGTGCGTGCGCGCGCGCGCGTCTGTGTGTGTGTGTTAGTAACTGTTAGTACGGTCATTGTACTACTTGTAGAAGGTCCTTGGTTTTAAATAAATGAATAGCTATTTCTAATTTATGGAATAAAAATGTACTTAATAATTGCAAACTAGATCGTGTAACCTATTTGCTGGTTTTCAAATAACGCAATATTCTATGTTATTCTTGTGTCACTTTAGATTATATCAGAATTTCATTTCTTATACGAATCTATATGAATTTGATATTGGTTTTGTCGGTCACTTGCTTGATTTACGTTTACCCGAACGACCAGGGAATACATACGTAGAATATTTCAGAATGAAAAAATGTCACTTGAAAATTTAATCGTAGTATAAACTGAAGTGTAATCGTTCTTTCTGAATCTGCTTAACAAAAAGTAGTTACTAAAATTAAATGCTAAATTATAACATAAACATGAATTTCGATCAAATTTAAAATAACAGAAATTAATTTCCTCTGTTATGAAGAGAAAATTGCTATAATTCGTTAACCTATTAGAACCAGGGGGTGGATCTTCCCTTTTATCTGTCGTATTCAGATCTACCGCGGGTAGGCAACCGCGGTCTACCTACCCCAGCTGCTATTGTCACTCATCCTGCATTGTTCGTGACAGTAATATTCGCATCCTTTCTCTCCATCTATCGTTATATATCCTTTTGCTCCATCCTTTCCTTTACTCTTGTCTACCTAATTAGAGGTAGCGCCAGTCGGTAGTCACTTATGTGAACCACCTGCTTGTTTGCTCCTTATAACATAAAAAAAAAAACAAAGTTATAGAGAACCGATTATAATAACGGAGTGTATAATGAGTGAGCAATTTAACTTTGATTTTTTTTCCTAATGTTAGTTTACGAATCGTTTCATCAAAATGGAGAAGACTGATATCAAGTTTACCAAGGAAGATACGGTTTAGATATAAAAAGTTAATGAATCTGAGAGTAATATTAAAGATTAAAGGTATAAGGGATATTACATCAAGATATAATAAAACATGGTAACTAAAATGAAATCTTTATTGATTAATACGTTCACACTCACAAAAAATATTTATTTCAGAGTCGACTTCAAAGCAGTATATATTGAATATGCCTGTCTGATTATGGCCATCAAGCAAACAAAATTCAATTTAGTTACACCTCCGGCTGTAAGTACCAAGGTTTTCTGGGAAGCTACAAGCATTAATAGTACAGTTTTCCTATTAGATACATTAAAATTTTCCCATTCGCAACCATATAATGCTTTTTCAAAATCATCACAGGCATCTATTAGCCGTTGCCCGGCAAGACAATCCATTACAATTTGTACCATTGAATATGGGAGTTGAAGATATGTATACTGTAAACCGCAAAGCAGCTCAGCTATTATGGAAATAGTCATAACACTGTATTCCACAGCTAAAGTATTACGAAATTGTCGATGTAGTTCACGAAATAGATTAATATTAGCAACGTGAAATTCGAATATGTATCTTAGTCGCATTGTTATAAATTCGTTCACTATCTTTTCTTTAATGTATACTGCGCGTATTTTGTTACGAATCATATGCTTCCTGCTGTTGTAAAAGTCTTGACTGTCACTCCACAGATTTGCAAGTTCTTCGCTTAGAGCATATAACTGAGCCTCGTTGTAACCGACGACTATTATAACGTATACGGCTACATTCACCATTACGTAGACAGCGAAATAAACACTGAAGAATGTTATCAAAGTGACTATTTCATAATTAGGAGATTCCAGCATTGGTTCAAGACCTGTCGAAGTGAAATATCTGCATCGGTATTGTTGGACTAGTT
>JANCMC010044589.1:1780773-1915035 GCA_024363005.1 Charaxes varanes | reverse complement strand
TACGATTTTTGTTTATATTAATTGTCATAGTCCTCAATAAAGTTTCAACATTTCCAATTATTGTTGGAAAGTCGTCATAACTTAAATCAAACTTTTTAAGTCCTCTCCAGAACTTTCTTAGTATATTTGCTTCCATTACTTATTTGATTGTTGCTGGATTTCTGCAAATAAATTGTTTTTAAGTATACTTAGAGTGCCTAGATGTGTCAGCCACGAGATGTGTTTGAAGCTCAAAATTTTGTTTGAAGCTTAAATCTTGTTGAAATAACTTATCTTGAAATATTTTGTAAGCACTTTGTTACATAGCAACAAATTTTAAAATGTTCATAAAGTTTTCTCATTTACAATTCGTTATGTGATAATTCCACATTACATCTATATAATTGGTCTATAAAAACTGTGATATCATTTTTTTCTTTTAAGTGCTTACGTAGCTTGTTCCAGGTATGCCTGATGCTTTCGTGCGTGAAATTTTATTACTTCACTCAATTTTAAATACCACAAAGACAATTTTGCCGAAGATTTACTAATCAACACGAGCCACATCGGTTTTTATACTGTTAAATGGTGTTTAAATGAACATATTTCTGTTTGTGTGCAATTATTATAAAATATTAAATTTAATGGTCATCACATGTTTACTCACATACATTTTTATTTCGTTGGTCAGTTTGAAACCGTAAGTAGCATCATCATCAACAAGATGGCCAATTCAGAGATTCATTACATTTCAGGTACCATTTTTAATTTCTTTATGGGTAGTTCATTTGATGAATGATAATGTAGTATTTTGTATATTTCAATTACATTTGCCTCTTTTTGTATTTTTCTTACAAGGTACAGTTAGTCGACTCCGCATGCTTCTCTTTTGTCTTCAACATGTCAGCTATAAACATTGCATTTATTCTCATTATTTCGATATACATATTTATTCACATCATTAATCCATGTCCTTTTAGTCTGACAACTCACCAATATTTAATAAAGTATTCATTGTATTGTATCTTTAATTTTGCTTGTGATTAAATAAGTTACATACGAAAATGGTAGCATCCGAATGTGATACAGACATTAAGCTACCGGTACTTCCTCGAAAACCGATATTTACACGATCGATTCTCAATGACCATTCACTACCGTGTTATCTTAGTGATCTTGCACAAGTGTTAACAAGTGATTGTTGTTTACTGAAATTGACTGATGATGCTTAATTTTACTTGTGCTTTTCGATGTTTGTTTTGAGCCCTTAATGCTTCTGATGATTTTGCGATTGTTTTATTTAGGTTTTCTATTCTAGTAATATAATATACGTCAGTAGTCATAATAAAAGAGAGATGATTAAAATTACAAAAAAAGGTGCTCATTTTTGAAGCTCCCTTGATAATCAATTAAAAAGTTTCAAGACAAGAATTACACTTAAATACATGAGTATAAATAGATGTACTTTAGGATTATCTGTATCCTTAGTTTACATGGCATCACTATGACGTTTACTAATGCATAGTTACGGAAGAAAACAATTAGGAGTGCAAATTTATCTAATGGATTATTGTACACATCTATAAATCTACGTAGCTCACTTCTCTTTCATTACTGCAAGCTATTAATCAAATCTTCGACAAGTTATAAATTAGGTTCATTCTGAAAACGTACGTCATTGAAAAATACTTTGGTCCGTTAAGTTTTAACACCCCCTTTTAGGTTACAGTGATTTTGATAACATTAATAATTATTATCTTTACAAACTTAACAAATTTTGATCAATACATAAGATAATAGTAATAAAGATGGAAGCGTATTTTCCTACGTGGTTCATATGGGTAACGTTAAACGCGAAGTATTTATTCTTAGGGAATAGTTTCTTAAGTATGGGTATATACCCACATATATGCACATATGTGCATGTACTGTTGGGTCTGATCGAATATCTGATGAAAGAGCAGAAAGTTGCAGGGAGGGCTTGCAAACTAGGTCGGGTAAAGACTTAGTTACATGGTTATATTTATATGGCTTTCTGCTTGAAATTTAAAAAATCCATGTTTCTTTGCATTTGTATGTAAACCTATTAAGTCGGAGTAATGGAAATATAAAAGTTTGAAAGAGAAATTTGCCCTTCTAAATGAAAAAAGAAATATGTGTGAAAAGGTTTATTTATAATTGATACATGTGCTTAGATATTGTTTAATTACAAGTGATATTTTTTGCGTTTAACCAAGAGAAGATTGCAAAGTTGTGTAAAATGAGTAAGTTGATTTTAACACAGTCATGAGGCATACAAAATCAAGTGTCGTCAATCCACCAGCTGTAAGCGATAGCGATTTTTGTGAGCTCTGGAGCATCAACAAAACTATTTTCTGATTTGCTTTGTTAAAATTTTCCCATTTACATTCGTAAATTGAATTTTCAAAAATTTTACACGAATCTTTCAACCTTTGACCAATCAAACAATCCATGAACACTTGAAGAAATGTATAGGGTAATTCCATAAACGTATTTTCTACACGTCCAAGTAATTCCGATACGATTGCTACAATTATGAGACCAAATTCTATTGCCATCGTAACTTTAAATACATTTTCAAAATCATTTAGTAAATTTATATCAATTATGTGTAAAGTTACTAACTCTTTTAGTTTAGTATTGATATAGTCATTCATTATTTCTTCTTTGATATTATCCATATCTTCAAGAGGGCGGTTTCCGACAGATTCTTTAACAGTATCATAATGTTTTATAGCATCTTCCCATAGATATAGCATTTCATCACTTAGAGTTAAAATTTGTGCTTCAATATAGCCTACTATAATCAATATGAATGCTGTAACTCCAGCCAAAGTATATATACCCGTGCACACTGTTATAGTCATAAATACTGTAGCTATTTCAAAGTTGGGGCTCTCAAACATTGGTTCTAGACCTGTAAAAACAAACATTACATACATTTAAAAATTATTAAAATTAAAAAATTTTATTTACTTATAAAACACAACTAGTCCTTAACATAAATATATTAAGATAACAAGAGTTCTTGGTGATGATCGGGGGAGGTGGCTCGAGGAAACTTCCTGCTGGGCCTGCCAGACTTCATCTACAAGGGAGGAGATTTGCTTTGACTAGTGGCGTTCCCCCACGCCTCCTTGGATTATGGGAGTTGGCTCATTTAAGGTACTGTCAATTTTAAAATGTGGTTAACGAAGAATAATTTAAAGCAAGTTAGCAGTCTATTTTAAAACAAGTGCAAGTTTTAATCTGTATATATAAAAAATGTCACCTAGAACACGAAATCTGTAAAACCACGGGACCTACAGGGACTAAATTTGGCAAGGTGACAGTTTATCGTTAAAATACATACGCTAATATAGAATTTTTCGGTAAAGCCAGATTGAGGGGGTCAAGGGCTCTCGCATTTTTACACGATTGAAGTCAGGGAAAATCGCTATTACAAGATAATTTGTAGCTTTAATGACTGAATAAATTTCAACGATAATTGTAAATTAATGTACAGGGAAATGTCAGTTTATTTATTATAGCTGACTGACAACCGTAATTAAATATTGTTTATAACTGACCAGTTTTTTACGCTGGGAAATGCATTTATGACCTAACTTTTTTGAACAGCAAATTAACCTCAGAACGTAAGGCCACACTTTAACTAATTTGAAGTAAATATGGTCAAAAATAGTACCTATTGTTATTACATAATTATAACAAGAATCAAGTACCGAGTACCCTCCTTAAGTATTCTAGGTGTCTCACCAGTCACCCTGTGTATATCTATCACAAAAATTACTCAAACTGTCATTTGAGCTCTTGCATTTCCTCATTCTGTTGACTCGTAGAACTGTGGGTTTATTATTTAAATTAGAAACAATTTCCTTTCCGATATTGATTATTATTTGTCTTATTCCTTTATAATATGTGCATTTATATAAGAAACCTCCACATGACATTCGGAAGATGTCTGTAAATAATTTTAAAATCCATAGGTACTGTTTACTCATTCTCATTCAAAAATTCTATACTGATTTGAATGATGAATACACTTGCAAATTAATTGCTCTTTAACCGTATTCAACGTAAAGTAAACGGTAGCCTATCTGCTAGTAATACCCAAATAAGTTTGTCGATATCTGCAAACATATCTGGTCTCAAAGAATTCTCGGAAACTAAACTTTATAATCACAAATCTTATCTCCATAGTATAAAAATAAATGCTAATAAAAAATGACCGCAAAACAGTATTATTAGTACTTTAATATAAGCCGGTATGATTCAGGTTTTTTTCTACAATGGACAAACGAGCAGACGGTTCACTTCAGTGACTACCGTCAGATTTCATGGACATCTGCATCAACAGAGAGCTCGCAAATGCTAAGCCGGCATTTAAACCGGGGTTTACGCGAGAGCTCTCACAAACCGAACAAACGCGACTACAATACCATCACTTGACGTGACAGCATTGTCGCCACTTCACGCCGATCTTATGAGGAAGAGCTGATGGTGCCCGGACGCGCCGGCCCAATTCGGCTGCAGTGCAATGGAGCTGCTATAGAGGTGTTACCTTTAATAAGATAAATAGATAAGACTAAAGGAATAAAGGATGGAGTAAAAGAATAAAAAGGTAGAGAGAAAGAAAAAGGTGCGGATACTACCGATATAAGAAGGTTGACAGTAGCAGCTAAGATAGACCGGGGTCGCATACCTTAGTAGATTTAGGTACTTTCGGCAACAAACGTGAGACGAATTGCTTGTTAGTTTCTCATTGCCTTATAAAGCAAGAAAATGGCAGAGAAATTTAGTCTTTATCTTTAACAATACTGTCTCTGAATAAATATTAAACTCATCACAGTTCGTGCATTCAGAGCAGTTCAACTGTTCATAACAGCGGAAGTAACAGTCGATAAAAATTTAAGACGCCCCACGACGATCGCCAGCAAATAAAACCGAGACTGCTATAAACCTCACGGAGCCCGAGACCTTTCAAACGAATGCAAAACCGTGGAAATCGGTTCGTGCGTTCTCGAGTTGTAGCGTCAGGAAGGAAAACCCGACTTATTTTTATATAGTAGATATTTTTCACAAACTGACCTAGAAATGAATAGCTTCCTACTACGACAGATGCCTTTTTAGAAACCTTTCTCTGGAAGAGGGTAGCTTTATATATGTATTATGAATGCAAATGTGAGTTTTCTTTTAATAAAATCTTTATTTGCCTCGCGTTATCACCGTCTAGTACCAGGGTCCGCTTAAATTGCAAAGGGCATGCCTAAGGGGCGAGTTAAGATTAGCGACTGCCGTCTAACGTTATCCCCGGAACCCTCACAACCTCACGGCTAATATCACTCAGTGACATTCTCCAGGCCCCATTGTTTTAAGTGCCGAGGTCGGAAAATTGAAAACCAGTGTTAGAATGGGTCACTCAACTATCACCCGGTCGTGGTAAGAACTGCTAAACCTGGCGATCGACACAAATGCAGACCAGTGATTAAGCTAAGACCTCTTCTTTCATCCTATATCCATTCAATATTGGACTTACAGGCAGATCCAGGATCCGGCGTCGCAGCGCCTTACCTGGTACAAACCACCGCTTTCAGTGCTCGTCATCAAAAAAGTCCACGACGCGAAGGTCCTCGCACCGTTCGTTCAGCTGGTGCATTGGCTGGTTCATGTAAGACCTCATTATCTTTAATGTATATATTAATACATGAAGCGAATACTTTTGATACCATTTTACGAAAATTGTGCGGACAGAGGGGTACATACGTAAATTTGGCACAACTACAGTTTATATAGAATAGGTTGTGCGACTGCTAATTCCTGCTTTTATAACATACATATGTTGCTTTATAAATGTTATTAATTTATTAAAATGAAATCTCACGCACACCGATGCCAAACGATTTACACACACATCTTACTTTAACATTGTGACAAAGCGTAGTCATGACGACGATAAAAATATTCATTGTCGAATATTACATTGTCGTTCTATAAAGAATTTAAATTAAATATATTTGTTTGTGGCCAAATATCGACCATCTGGTATCACTAGTTCAAAAAAAAAAATTAAAAATTCTTTACTACTATAATTTTAAATCGTTTAATTTAAAAGAGCATATTTCCAAATGCCGACAACGCTTCTGCGAGCCTTTCGGGGCTTGCAGTTGTCTACGGTCGTCTGCAGATACTCAGATGACCCACCTATCCAGCAGCATCTTGTTTTATTAACAAAAAAAAGTATGCTCGTCAATACAAGCATTTATTACTCTATTCCCGACTCCATATACCCTAGTCAACAAGTGCATTTAGGTCAAAAAAATTCACCTTCTAAAAATATACTTGAAGTGCCATTCGATACATAATCCCATATACATAGTTTTCAAAACACAAAATGCTTCTTAAATTATGAAAATTGCCTGTAGTTTTACTGTATATACATAATATATTAATAAGGTTGTTATTGTAATCGTTGCGTGTAACTCAGTTTGCCGTGGAAAATTGCACGGTATTCTGCGTTTTACGTTATGCTTCTATAACATAATAGACGATTCAATTTGTTATTTCTAGAAATATGATTAATATGTGCAATTTTCTGTTATATTATTTTTTCAACTTGGTGCGCCTACATGCAAGCGCGCATGCTGCATTCTCTTTCCCTCATATCTCTTATTCGCTCACTTTCGTACACCGATCTCCTTAATTCATTTATTTAGGGTTCCAACAGGCTGTAATATAATATAGACTTGAAAGTAAATTAGAGATAATCATATAGATACTATGCTATATTACAGACCCACTTACGATCAAATTTAGTTTGTAATGATGACAATCATTTTGACAAAATAATATAGTTATGTGATATACCTTTTACTATTACAGCAGTTCTTGCCGCAGCCGGGTAGCCCGTTCTAACAGTTTTTTTTTAAATATCATCTGTGTATCTAACAATGAGCCCCGTTTAATGTTACTGAATGATATTAGTCGTGAGATTGTGCGCTTTCGGGGGTGACTTCAGACGGCAATCGGTCATCTTAACTCGCACGATAACATCCTCTACAATCTAAGCGGCCCTCGGACTGGGATAACAGTAGGAAGAAGAAGGCTCAAATTAGGCGGACTAAGCCCCCATTCACACGAGAGTTTTTTAACCGCGCGATAAATAAGCGTTCAAATAAAACATACGGATTTCCATATTTCTGTTCACACGTGCAGCGCTTTTATGACGCGACGCTTTTCTATCGAGCAATGTTCTATTTTCAACGCTAAGTGTATACATATACGGTATACTTTTGTACCGACGACGCTAAAAAAGCGCCAACGTCGAGCTTTAACGCAACGCTTTTTTAAGTCTTGAGGAGGTCGTGGCCTAATCAGTGGACGGCATTTGAGTCGATCGCCAAGTTAAGTTGCTCCGGCTGCGACCGGGTGATAGATAGAGTGAACCATTCTAGCGCTGGTTCATATTTGACATCCGACGTCCTCAATGTTTCGAAAGGCACGTAAAACAGTGGTACCCGATTAATGTCACCTCGTGATATTAGTCGTAAAGTTGTAGAGATCGTGGGGGTTCCGAGGATGACGTCAGACCGCAATCGGTCATCTTAACTTTTAACCCTTTCACCCCACAGCCAAATCCTTTGCAATCTAACCCTGGTACTTAACCGGGATAATGCTAGGAAATAGAGCTTTTTCAAGTCTGGAATAGTGGCTTAGCCCATGCTGGATTGCAATAAGATGATGGAAATTAGGGCTGAAACCCTCGGCACACCGAGGTCCTTGCAGGATGCTCTGAGTAACCCATACTGGGTCCTCGACTTCTGTGGCAGGAGCTCGGCTGGTTGGGAGTAACTGACCAGCCACAACCCCTCATGCACAATGTTCATCACTCTTTGACTAGGTGCAGAACTCAGCCCGCAAAAAAGAAGAAGGGGCTTAGCCCAGTAAAAACTAATCATGGATAAATTGTATGTAGTGTATATAATATGAGTTTATTCAAGTTGTATATATAGCATCTTAGTCTTAGTAATTATTTATAGAACATTGCAAACATTATGTATCTACCTACACCATAGTGTATTTTTATTTGTTTATTATATACTACTACCTACTACCTCTGTAAACACGTTTTAAGTTGCACTTACTTTGTAATTTTGTAGTAAATAAAATAAATAAAAAAAGAAAAAAAACCTACGGGTCGAATTGATAACCTCCTCCTTTTTTTGAAGTCGGATAATAATAA
This sequence comes from Charaxes varanes, assembly GCA_024363005.1. Classification (NCBI taxonomy): domain Eukaryota; kingdom Metazoa; phylum Arthropoda; class Insecta; order Lepidoptera; family Nymphalidae; genus Charaxes; species Charaxes varanes. The sequence continues at coordinate 1,906,796 of JANCMC010044589.1, read as the reverse complement.
TATAAATAAACATACGGCGATCTTCTTGAGGAAGTGGCCGTTCTTGGTGAAGATCTGCATGCGCGAGCGCTCGTTGCCGCGGTCGCAGACCACGAACTTGCCGGTGGCGCGCACCACGGCCACCTTGCGCGGGTACCACAGCTGCCCCTCCTCCTTGCCCGCCACGCCGAAGTTGAACTTGTGGTTGCCCGACTTGTCGAACACCTGCCGAGGGCAAATGGCCATGCAGGACTTGGAGACGGCCAAGCAGATCCTCCGTGACTGGTAAACTCTATTCCGCAAGAGGGGAAACACACCCTGACCCCGGGAGGAGTTAGGGCGCTCACGCCTCAAGCCGTTGCAGGGTTTATGTGCTCTGCTGGTTTTGAGGATGAGATATGAGCTGAGACAGTTTGAGGTAAGGCCTTTGGTTCGCCTCAAAAAACGAAAAAAGAATGCTCTACTGTTGAAGGTACCGAAGTTCGAAGTATCGTTTCGGGATGGGTGCGGTTGATATTTTTAGACAGTAATGAATTGTGCAGAATAATCACGTGAAGCCTAGTTGGTAATGATTGAAGTTATGAAAGAATGCAGCCTATATTACTCCTTACAATATCAGCTAGGTGCTGCTAAAGCTGCTAATCGTTTCGGAAATTACCCGGAACAAACATGCAGCCAGACGACAGACAGATAGACAGACAGACAGACTTACAGAGAGACAGACAGACAGACAGATCGACAGACAGACCGATAGATAGACGAAAAAAAATTAACTAGCGGTTTTCCTATAGGCATAGTAACTGTAGCCATAAGCAAATAGTAAAAAAAAATAATTTCGACGTTACAAATAGACTCTTCAAATTTATTTATATTTATAGATAAATAATTAAATTATTTAAACTTACTTTCAGTATTTCCTATGAACATCATTCCATTTCCTATTATTGGTAGACCAGGTGGTGTTGGGAGAGATCTAGTGAGCTTGTCTAGACGACGTGCGCTCACTGACCGATACGTCCAGAACCAGCATAGGATGAGGAATACAGCGACGACAGTTATCATGCTTTTGAAAATTCTTCGTTTTTATAGTTGCTTGCTGTTATTCGTGCCCTATTGTATGAACAAAGTAAGATCAGTAAATACGTAAAATGTACGTTGAAAGTCAGTGTCAGAATGGATCACCCATCTATCACCCGGCCGCGTAAAAACCGCTTTATCTAGCGATCGAATCAAATACGGACCACTGTTTAAGCTAAGACCTCCTCAATTACTACACTATAATTTTAATGACAGAGGAATAGATGTAAAAAAAGAAAGGTTGGTCTGATGACGTAAAAAAAATGCCAATATTCTAATTCTAATTTTAAAATAATTGATATAATCAGGCATTAATTTGCCAAAAAAATATTATTTACATTTTGGACTACTTTGGGTCTGGACCTATAAAGATCTTCGTAATCGCAAAATACCGTTAACGTATGCACTATTCAGTATGCCAATAAAAACCACTGGGTAATTAACTAATTAGTTCCTAAACGACTTAAATGATACAGACTTAGTGCTCACACGCTCATTAAATTGAAAAAAAAAGAAAAAAAAAAAGACCAAAGTAGTCATGGGGACCAGTGCCGGCCTAAGGTAAATTTTAGGACGGAGCGAGATCCAATTATATCGCCCTCTTCCTTGTCCAGTTTATATTTTTTAATATAAAATATATCTAAAATTATCGCATATTAAGAGTCACCCCTATCTGAGGCGCCCCCTGGGACTCGTTGCCTGCAACGGCCGCTCCGTTCGCCGTATGATAGGGCCGGCCCTGGTCGTAGAGATGTTGTGAACAGAATGTAATACTATTTTAATGTAAAATTTTATTTCACTAATTGTTAAAAGCCACTTTTTTTCTTGTTTCTTAATAAATTAGCTATAGTAATATCTTACGAGTATGATATATTAATTCAAAATTTTTTTATAATTAGGTAAATATTTCGATATCTCCTACGTAAATTGTGGTAACCCAAAATTTCCAACTTCACAGTGGAGCGTTACAAACATGTAAATTGAAATAAAATCATCAATATATAATACATTAGTGTATACAATTATATATTCAATAATGGCGATTATATTATTGTATACAATAATATAAAAAATACTTACTGTTATATTACAATTAAGTTGGTTGTAACGCTGGGAATTTGGGGTTACAACAATTTACGTGCTAGGTATCGATTTTATCTCATAAATATGTTCATTATAATTTTAGTTATCTTATGAATATTTTTAAAATTATCTAAGTAGCACGAAAATATGTTTGTGAGGTTTGTTTATAAGAGCTCTTAAGAAAAAAAAAAGCAAAGGTCGATAATGTAAAGATCGATATAGAGAAGATAAATTAAATTACTATACTTAACATCTACTTAACTAAAATAAAACAAAATGGTATAATAAAATAAAGTATTCATAAATTTTCTCTAATTATTAAAGTTGAAATTATTCATCCTAAATTATTAATGGAAAATGGCTTATACGTGCTGTAGATTATGCTATATTAACTAGTGCTTTTGGTGCAATGGGCGTCGGTAGTCATTTAGCCGAACGGCGTGCCCATTTGCCCCTTGCTTTTATTATAATAATAAGTAATAATTTAAACTACCGTGCCGTGCCGTGAAATCATTCCGTAGTTTGTTAGTAAGTTTGAATCCGAAATCCGCAAGACATGAGTTTAATTTTGTATGACGTCTCCTCGCATAGGTTAACGTTACCTGAATACAATTAGCGCCTTCTAATTTGACATATGTCAGACAATTTACGTCACAAATAAGCGAGTGACGTCTGAGAAATGAAATTAACGCGAAGAAACCGCGACGTGAAGCGCAATCATGAGTGAAATGTGAAATTATGCTCAGGAAGTGTAATTTGCTAAATTATTTTAATGTTGTCATATATTAATATATGTCCCGCGGCTTTGTCTTCGTGTTTTGGAGAGAGAGAATTCCTTAAAACTCCTTATATGTCAGACAATTTGCGTAACAAATAAGCAAGTGACGTCTGAGAAATGAAACAACGCGAAGAAACCGCGACGTGAAGCGCAATCATGAGTGAAATGTGAAATTATGCTCAGGAAGTGAAATTTGCTAAAATTATTTTAATGTAGTCATGTACTAACATATGTCCCGCGGCTTTGTCTTGGTGTTTTGGAGAGATAAATTCTTAAAACTCCTTAAATGTCAGACAATTTGCATTACAAATGAGCAAGTGACGTAAGAGAAATGAAATTAACGCTATGAAACCGCGAAGTGAAGAACAATCATGAGTGAAATGTGAAATTATGCTGAATAAGTCCAATTTGCTAAAATTATTTAAATGTGGGTGGTTAACTATCTGCGTCTTCATCCGCGAGACATTAAGCTTGCAACTTTATAATGTTACACGCTGGAACTCCTCTGAGATACCATGAAATATATATCTTTACGAATTTCTCTCACTTTCAGTGAAAATCCCATTAAAATGTGATATTTTTTCAAAATTTATCGTTTCTCAAGATTATAAGTATTTTAACCGAATTTTAATTACATAATTAAAACAAAAAAAGATTATACAATTCAGGTATTTCAATACATAATCTATACATATATATCACGAATTCTCGAAAAACGCGGGACACACAGTGCTAAGTTTATAGTTAGTAGACATCCGCTAAAACGGGTTTTCAATAGAACCAGATTAAGAAGGTCTAGGAGCTCTCGGAAGTTTATTTCTACGCGGACGAAGTGGCGGGAAAAAGCTAGTAATGTTGACCTTGTTCTGAACTAGTTCTGAGCACGCTGGGAATACTTTTATTGCCAACTATTTTCCAAACTCATTCCCCCCCCCATGTAAACCCTTTTTTTGGATTTTTTCTAGGAGTAGTCCAATAGAATCAATAGTAGATATGAACCAAGCACCTTACGTAGTCCATTTTATCCTTCTACCGTTAAGACTTTGCAGGCTACTTTGAGAATTCGTCTCACGGTCTGGAAGTTAGCGGCGGCGAGTCATGCGTATGAGGTATTTAACCCACTGAACCATGGAAGAGCGGGTCGCTTCTTAAGATTTCGCTCGATTTTCCTTCATAAAATTCAAACCATATACTTGAATATGTACACAGGAAAACCTTTTTAACAAATACATATATGGGTATCAAATACATCGGATATTTTATACTTTCAATATTATTTACAGAGGATGGGGTTTTCTTATTATTGAAAAAATCGTTTTTGGAGACGTCATATTCCCTGGAAATATTGCGTAAGTATTATATATTTAGATATTATTTCAATTGTACCTTCACATTCAAACATCTATTTATGACTTATGTAAAGTTAAGCTATATCTTACTGCTTCTTCTTTTTTTATTGCCGACAGCTTTATCATAGAGTCCCGTTCTAAAATTTATCCTCAATAATTAAAGTCTTTGTGTTATTCTGATGTACAAACTATATTATTGTAAAGTTTCATTAAAATCCGTTCAGTAGTTTTTTCGTGAAAGAGCATCAAACATAGATGGCTAGCTGCTTTTGTCACTCCCCCTACATCGTCCGTGACAACAGTATCCGCATCCTTTCTCTCGTCTCCATCCATTTTTATATCCTTTACTCCATTCCTTTACTGTTTTTCTTATTAGAGTTTTTCTTATTATCTACTTCCTGTCTTTCTAATTAGAGGTAGGCCACGCTTGTAGTTTATTTGGTCTGCAGCCGATTTCAGCCAGCGCCGGCCGGTAGATGTGTAAAAATGCGATAAGGATAATTAAAGGATTTCTTCCTTAATTTTCCGTTGAAGTATAGATCTAAGTAGAATAAAGATTGTTGTGGAAAACTTACCAAAGGCAGCTTACAGAAGACAGAAGATCCTAAGAGTCTATTCACATGTGTTATCTACACATATGAAAGAAGTTACTATAATTTTCCTTGTAGTATTGATGAAGAAACTTTGAGGAGGTCGTGGCCTAATCGTTGTTCTACACTTACATCGATCGCTAGGTTAAGGAGCCGTTGCTGCAACCGGGTGATAGTTTTTCTTAAATATTATTTCATGTGTTCTTACGCACCACCTACTCCTTTACCACTCCATATATTTCCCTGTCCTAATGGTTGTGTGGAAGAAATCGCTCTTCAGCGATAACACCGCCTTTGTAGTTATTTTCTTGCTGTATGTTACTTTCTTATCTGTTAATTTCTTTTGTGGTGCACAATAAAGCGTATATATAAATAAATAGCTGGGTGATCTTCTAACACTGGTTTATACTTGAAATCCAACCTCCTACGTGTTTCGGAAGGCACGTAAACCAGTGGGACCCGTTTAATGTCACTGAGTGATATTAATCTTGAGATTGTATCGTGGGGGTTCCGAGGATGACGTCAGACTGCGATCGGCCATCTTAACTCGCCCCACAGCCACATGCCCATGCAAGCCCATTGCCCTGGTATAAGACCGGGATAACGCTAGGCAGAAGAGAATTTTGACAATGAAATACAAAACATCAAAAAAGAAATAATAAAATGAAAATAAGCGGTCAGATTTGTAGAAGTCTTATAAATTACTCACACCTTATCATTCGGTTCATATCTTCTGTAGTAATTTAAAACACTACCTTATACAGAAATTACTCAATTTCTGTGCATATAACAATTTTAATATAATTAAAATTGTAGTATCTGTATGTAACAGACAAATGTCTTTCTTTACTTAATGTTTATGACTAAAACTATATAAAAAACGTAAGTAGATTTTTTTTTGTCTATCCGTCTATTTGTTCCCGGTAACTTTCGAACCGCCTGGCACGATTTCGACGGAACTTTCACTGGCATATAGCTGATTTTACAAGGACATGGGTTGACAGAGTCGTAGTTAACATAGTCTAATTCAGCTTTAGAAAAATAAATAGGGTTCTGCACAAAAACTACAAACCCTTAAAATTTAATAAGCTCGCTGAAAACATGCGGACGAAGTAGCGGGGTACAGGTAGTTGATAATAAATAATTATATCACTGATTAAATAACATAAATGGACGAACGAAATTGATTGGACGAATAAATAAAGCAATATCACTCTAAATAAGCTATATTTTATTATTTATATTATATTTATCACTTTTAGGGTTCCGTAGTACAAGTAACCCCTAAAATTTCACTATGTCCGTCTGACTGTCTGTCTGTCTGCCCATGAGGTGGTCCCCCCTAGCATTTCCAAAGTATTAGACGTAGAGACTTGAAATTTTACATGTTGATAGAACATGCTAAAATCCCAATAGGAAAATTATTCTGAAGGAAATTGGACCAAAACTTTTGAGGTTATTTAACAAATACGTTTATAGCGTATCAGATACGGAAGGCCTAATGAGAAATAAATTAAATACATTTAACTTAGTATTAATTAAAGAATAAACTATATAAATGAATGTATATTCTATCACTTATCGGCATCTACATATTAATAGGTGAAGGGAAAACTTTCGCTACCACTTTACGGAAATTGCGCGTACTGAAGAATAATAAATTTGGTACAAATATCTTAATATATATAAATTACGCGTGACGTTGTTTATCCGCGGTGGACTCCTAAACTACTTAACCTTTTTTAATCAAATTTGCACACCGTCTGTAGTTTGATCCAACTTTAAAGATAGAATAGGTTACATCTCAATTTATAGTCGCAAATAAAAATGAGTAGTTGAAATGTATGCACTATGCATGCACAATGTATCAAGCAGTGTGACCGGGGACTTAGTGTAGCTGCGCAAAGTTTTGTAGAACTTTCAAGTGTTCAAGGACAAATGACCAAAAACTTTGAGCTGTATCTGGCTCCGGCATTACGGAAGCATGTGAATGTGTGGGATGTGCAGTTATTTGCCTAGCCATTTGGCCCTTGTTATCTAATATATAAAATTCTCGTGTCACGGGGTGCGTTGCCAAATTACTCCGAAACGGCACGATCGATTTTCATGAAATTTTGCGTGCATATTGGCTATGGTTGAGAATCGGTCAACATCTATTTTTTATCTTCCTAAATGTTAAGAGTTGCCCACGCGGGCGGAGTCGCGGGGCGTATCTAGTATGTTATAATAAGGAACTCGACACGGACCAAGTTGCGAGTGTTAGTTATAAGTGAATACGGAAATTACACATAAGGGCTGTTAAATGAATATTAATAACATCAGGACTAATGACTGTAAGGCACACTTATGTGTGGAATTACAACCGTATGGAATTAATTAAAACATAGCTTTTCCTTCCCTTGTGAATATGAAACGTGGTAATGTTTAATTTCATTATATGGAAACTTAACATTCCGATGGGTGGATGATGTAGGGAGAGTGGCAGAAGGTAGCTGAATGAGATTAATAAGGGGTTGGGGAGAGTAGAAACAAATGGGGGCCTATGCCCAGCAGTGGGTTGACAAGGGCTGTAAATGACGATGATGTAATTAATACGAATATTTCGGGGATCTTTTTTTATTGGCATTAGAGAAAATAAGCAAAATACATATGATTTTATTTGATGAAATTTTCGATTGGACTTATAGTATAAAACTATATAAAACTTTATTTTACTTCGGACCTAAAAATAATATTTTTCTTACATAAAATTAAAAAAAAAAGAATGTATTCTCAATTTAAATATTTGATAGAACAAAAAACACAGCTGGGTTACCGGAAAGGCTAACTTGTGCAGGCCAACGGCGCAAAATCGAATATTAATTTTCAATCAATCTTCTATGGTACACTGGAAGGTCGCCATATTCGTTAACGACGTGCCGTCGGACGGCGCAGGCAAAACTGAACAATATTCCGTAAGAGTCCTACCTCACCGCGACGCCATGACGACCTCGCCGGCTACGTATCTAAACAATTCATATTAAATGTAGGACAGGTAACTTGGCGACGGTATGGCAACGTACCCAAATGAGAAGCGTAGCCACGAATACTACTGGCAACACCATTGGCAAACGCAGGTATCTATGGATACGTAGACGGTGACGCGACGTCGCCATGGCGTTTCGGTGAGGTACTGTTCTAATAGATCGTAACGTGGATGCCAGCCGTGAGGACTTCTGACAGAAATGAAAACTTAAAACTGTAAATAAACATAATAAGTCACATGAACATGTCGATGAGGATTTATATGACTTTACTACCCATTCCTTATTATTATTATGACTATCAATTATTTAAATAATAAGTATAAAAATATATAAAAAATAGATGTCCGCCGGCAGCGGGGCAAGGACCCAAGAAACCGGTGGTTAGGGCTCCAGATTGTCCTGAGATTAGCGCGCACAAGTAAGCAAACAAAGAAACGCTCCAGCTTTAGGTATTAGCCAATACCATCATTTGACGTGACAGCATTGCCGTTACTTCATCGATCGATCCATCGATCATCGATCTTATGTAAGAAAGAGATACTAGTACCCGGATTTGCATTGTAAAGATTGTGCAGATTCGGCAATCGGTCAGCTCACTCGCCCCACAACCACATCCTCTGCAATTTAAGCGGACCCTGGTACTAGACCAGGATAACGCTAGTTAGTACCCAAAGACCTTAAGTGCTACAACACCCACAAACTCTTGAAACGTAAACCTAGAATTTTGTAAAACAAAGTTATAAATACTTCAAAAGCCGTCTCTTCGTCTATTCATTACGTATACAAACATGGTAAAAAGACGTTTTAGCAAGTAATCACTGCAAAAACCGCAAGCTCTGACCTTTTGATAATAATCAGGGCCAAGGTCGCAACAGCAGTGTAAGTTTACTAAGCCAGTCCTAAAATAGGTTCTACTGTAACCAAGGGTTCCATCAAGAGTTCACCATGATTGTCAAAACTGGAATTTGTCGAAGAATCTTTTAGGATATTCGGGAATAAGCCCTTTTCGATACCATACTCTGCATCGGGTTCCGCTCTCCAGATGTTGATTTGAGCAAAATCTGTCCCTAAAAACCCTATTAGAGCGATCGTAATATTAATATTTTTTTTATATTTTCTGATCTGGACAGTGTTTTCGTACTAGCTGTGCCCGGGACTTCGTCCGCGTAAAATTACGTAAAAAAAATATATATTCGACTTTGGCCTAATGATATATACCCTATAGACTTTCTCTATAAACGGGCTATCTAAATCTGAAAGAATTTTTCACATCGGACCAGTAGTTCCCGAAATTCACGCCTTCAAGTAAACAAAGAAATTAACTCTTCAGCTTTATATATTATTATAGATGTAAATAGGAAATACCTTTGGAGTATAGATTATGGATAAAAAGCAATCTGACTGGTTTTGAAACAATCTCATGAGTTCCACTTAGAAGATGATTGCGAAAACTGACATTTGAGAGGAATGGAACCTGGTATCGTGTCACGGCCGCAAGCCCGCGAGCGTACACGCTCAGAACTTAACGTATATGAAATAGAGAGCTCTCTATAGGTTACTAGCGGAACCGGCAGACACCCGAATGTTGGGTTGCTTGCTACTAAGTAAATTCTATAAATCTACAATATTATACCAGTTCCGATTTCATTTCCTTTTCCTGTTTCCGGTCCCATTTCCGTTTCTGTTCCCGTTCTTGTATTTGAGTATTCCTAATGTATGGTAATTTTCTTATTTTTTTCTTACTTAGAATCTTCTCGTGACAATATAAGGCAACAAAAAAATTAACGAAATCCAGCCGTTCACGCGTGATGCCGTAACTAAGGAAATAGGGATTCATCTTTATATAAATAGATTTTCAAAACTGACATTAATAGTGGAGAAGTTAATGCAAAAATCGAAATTCACGAATACTGTTTTTAGGGTTCCTTAGTCCTGCGAGGATGCCTTATATTTTCTCTTTGTCCGTCCGTCCTTACTTCTGTCCGCCCGCAAGCTGGTTTTAGGATTTTCAAACTATTAGATGTAGAAACTTGAAATTTTTCCTGTTATAAACAGGAAAAATTTCAAGACACGCTAAAAACTCACTAGGAAAATTATTCTAATCGAAATCGTACAAAATCTTTTGAAGTTATCTAACAAACACCTTTATCGCGTATCAGAAACGGAACCCTTTTATGTAAACGTGCCTCGACACGCTCTTGACCACTTTTCATTTGTTATAAAAAATACAAAAATAAATTGGATTTAACGTAACAATTTTATTGCTGCAATTTGTTACTAACTTAGCCTATATAAAGTCGGTGGAAAGTGGGCCGATGGCGGATAGATTGTGTCAAAGCCTAGTCAAGACAACAGTACGTATATGTCAAATATAACAATGTCGTTGTACGAAGAATCAATTTTTTTTATATAGCTTTAAAAAGCGTATACTACGCAATTCTAAAGATTTGTGGGCAATTTTTCGACCATCTCTAGTAAGATATCAATGTGATTAATAAACTTTAAGGTCGGGCTTATATTACAATAATCAAAACCGCTAAAGGCAGTATTTCGGTAGTGTTCCGCATGGTGATGTTTGTTAGGAAATAAAGACTATTGTGTATTGTGACGCAACATTTATTCGACCACCATATGTGTCTGTAGTATCAGTATATATTCCATCAGCACTGCTTTACAGTTCAGTGTACTTTTCAAAATATTTTGATTAAATATATAATTGATAGGCTGAGTTTATTGCAGGCTCTTCTCAGTGCAGGGCGCGTTGTATATTATGGTGTCATATTTGGTGGGATAGCTATTAATTATTTGAAAATATGTGTCTAATGATCTATTTATATAGGTACACATTAAAAGATAAATTTTAGTACATCATCAAAAAAAACCTTAACCGTGTAATGTTATTATTATTTATTTATAAGAATGAGAATTCCATTTTCACAACAGTCGTGGGCCATAAAGAGAGAGACCGCGGGCCTCAAAGAAAGGGTTCGCGGGCCACTTGCGGCCCGCGGTATACGCGTTGCCGACCGCTGCCATAGAGTTTACACGCTGCGAGACGCCACGCCGCACACGACACGCAACGTCCCACGTCTCCGTAATCGAGGCCTAAGGCAGAAGTCCATTGTAACAGCCATGCAGTAAAGAACCGACTGCATATTTGTGAAATATATAGTTACAACATTATCGGTAAATTATCTTTAAAAGACGGTTTACACGATAACAAGTATGGTAGCAAGTCAATTCGGTCCTGAGCCTGGCCTTCTTTTAGTGTAGATTAAATGCTCTTACACCTAGCGTTATCCCGAGTTAAGATTTCTGAATGCCGTCTCACGTCATCTCCGAAACCCCACAATTTCACCACTAAAAGCACTTAGTGACATTAATTTGTACTCAATGTTTTACGTTCCTTGGAAACAGGAAATGGTGGGATATAAGAAAACTAGTGTTAGAATTAAAAGCCTTGATATCCTGTTTATGTCAATGATATCTTGAAGGATTTTATACTGGCAGCTGTAACTGATTATCAAATATATTTAAAAAATACTTTACTTTGAAATTAATACAGTTAATAAAACTCATTAAGTTCGGTTAGAATACGTAAAAATTAACATGACATAAAAGTAGTTTAAGACACTTTACGTAGATGAGTCTTATTCACTGACTTCATACTATATACTTGGTGATGTGTAAATTGGTAGTATAATAAGTTAATTTTATTATGTATACTAAAACTCGTGTGTACGTAACTTTCCCAATAGCGGTGCGTGTTTTTCCTTGTACACAAGTCCTTGGCGAGAATGTAAGCATTACAAAATGAGGAGTTTATGTAGAATTATTGCAGAGATCGCGCAGCAATCAAGCTTTATTACTGCGGTTACAGCGGACATGATTATCTTGCGACTGATTACTTCACTTTCCTTATGCACGCTTTGATACACCGTGGTATTAGCTTAGCGTGTATCCGTGAAGCAAAACGCTGATACTATATTATCTTGTACAGTTTCATCTGCATTCATTTATTATAAAATGTGACAGATTTGTCAACCGAAATCATATGAATTATCCACGCTTTATATTATGATTTCTTTTTTAATATAATAAGGGGCAAACGAGCAGCCGGCTTTCACCCAAGTGACTACCACCGACCATGGACAACTGCAACACCAGAGGGACCGCCTAAAAGTGTTAACGATGCACCAAACAAAACTGTGGTTAGCAAAACCCTGTGAGTTATAGACTGTCGCTGTCTTTTTATTGTATGTGAACTGTATTTAGTTTTTTTATTATATTTTTTTCAAATTCGCAATTCTTTCTGGCCCACCCTGTATGTCCGGTTTTCGACATTTCTTAAAATCTTTGGCTTTTATGTACATAGTGTATGTTCCGATATACACTGCGAGCACTGTAAGCTGAGACGTCAATTGTATACAGTAAAGGTGTTCCTTTTTCGTTTGCTACACTGGTTACAGTTTAAAACGGAACGCGGTCCAGTATACTGACACCCCCATTCAATGTTATCATTTTCACTTTTTCAATTTAAAAAAAAGCGATTTTACAAACCCACGATTTGTCTTCAGCCACAATTTTTTAATAATAATAATAGCCCGTAGAATCTGCTAATTTTTTTAACAAGAGCCGTTCTGTTTTTGACTGAACTCACAATATAAAAATGACAATTATTTATGACGTCATATATTTCCCTAGGGTACAACGGCAGTATACTGGCGGTCTTTACCGGAACGAATTTATCACCAGCGTGGGCACTGAGTACTCGCAGTGTATATCGGAACATACCCATACATTCTTGGTGCTCTTAAAACACACTTGAAGAATGAAAGAAGAACTAGTCAGTGGTTTCAAATCTTTTAAAATATTTGACTATTCAAAAGAGCTTGTAAAATGGAATTTTAATTAAATTTCAATTTGATTTAAATGAAAATTAGTACTGTAATGTTAGTTTTGTGGTCTAACTCGTCTATTGATAACATGTACAATGCTTCGTTACTTGAACAATGTGCCAGATAAATTATCAAGCAGTGGAAATCACTGAGAATTGAGCGTCCATTCAGGGTTCTGCATGCATAATATGTGATGTATGCACCCAGAAGTGAACGTTACTACATGACTAAATTGCACCTTGGCGTACTCGGTACTGACCATGCCTTTTGCTCTGTGGGTTGTGAGTTCGATTCCCGCCTCGAGTCTGTGTTTATTCTATGTCGGAGTCACAGAGATTCATGACCGACTACCCTACGTTGTAAATGTCACAAAACGCTATAAATACAGACGCATACCGTGCGCGAAATCATTCTCGTTTGAGTCGGCAAACGGTGAACACCTTTTGTGACGATTACCCTATTTTTTAATAATTATTTTAAAGCATCGGTTGCGAATTTATCGCTGGTTTTTCCGACCACCGATTCGGTGGTAGCTTCTCTGTCTGTCTGAAATAAACGTCTTCACAAGTTTAAGTTTGAGTTTCTTTGGGAAAACCGTAAATAATTAATAAGCTCGCTAATACCAATGACGGATACCTCTATTTAAAAAAAAATGAAAGATTAAAGTTCATTACGTTGTAAAGTTTCATACATAGCATTTACAAGCTGACTCACAGCACAGATGTATGTAAAAATTCGAAATATTTCGCAAACCGCAGGTCTATTTATAAAACATGATAGCATGTGAATACAAATTATATTATAATAATGTGGATACAAGTTATGCGTTTTAACGATACCACTGAGGAATTCTCCTTAAACGAATGGATACATCAAGATTTTACAAGAATTTTTTTCTACTATAATACTAGCGGTACCGGCAGAAGATTTCTTGCCCGAATTTAGGCTCGTCCCGTATTAACCAATCTCCGTACGTCTTTTCTTGCTAGTAGTATACACTTGACCGACCGAGTACGCAATACTGAGATCCGACGAAGGATGAAAGTTCGAGATATCGGAGAAACAGTGTTGCACCTCGAGTGGAGCTGGGCAGGACACTTGGCCCGACGAAGTGATGACAGATGGAGTAAGGCAGTGACTGAGTGGTGGCCGAGGACAGGAAAACGGAGCATTGGTCGTCCAGCAACCCGATGGGTCGACGGCATAATATATGTCGCGGGTCGAACCTGGTCCAGATTGGTTCAACATATAAACCTTAATCCTTTCTCAGCGGATGTCTACTAGCAGTTGTCCATGGGCGTCGGTAGTCACTTGCGTGAAAGCCGGCTGCTCGTTTGCCCCTTATTATATAAAAAAAAAATATATAAACTAGACATACAATTCTTGCATGATATGGGTTATCGAGTGTGTAACAATTTAAAATATCGCAACTGACCGAAAATAACGAGTAAGCTTCAGAGATTCAACAGACCCTTGTCAAGTCTCGAGAAATCAGCGGGAAAATAAGCAAGAGAATTCTCCAAGCTCACACTAATTGATCCTTTTCAAAGGAAAGACGGAACCATTTAAGCGAGTTGCAGCGTTTTCTAAATTAAAACCGTGTCTAAAAAGTGAAAAATTGACCTCGTTATAGGTTAAAATAGCGTCGTGAAATATTAACGTCATCGCTCAAACTAAGGGGAATGAAAAGAAAATTTTATAATTAGTCACGTTTTCAAAGGATTTCCTTAGAGCCAGAGGAAAAATTGCGAATTAATTTGCCGGCTCCAACTTCGTCTGTACGTGGACCTGACTGACGAATCCATCAGCAGTCAGACTAAGCCACATTCACACACCGTAAGCGACATTAATTGGGACCCACTGTTTAACATGTCTTCCGAAACACGGAGGAGGTTGGATATTTGAAAATATAATTTTAAAATGGGTCACTCATCCATTATCCTGTCACGGCAAAAACTGCTTAACCTAGCGATCGATTCAAATGCCGGTCGCTGATTAAGCTGCGACCTCTATACGCTCCTTTAACGCTACGTGATTTACAAATAATATGTGTGAAGAGTTTCAAAAGCAGTTTACTGAAATAAACTTTCAAAGTGTTTTTAGAGAAAACCACTATTCGGAGAGTGTCGAACAATTGAGCAATATAAATACTATTTGCGTACTGTTCGGGATTTCTTTTTCAATTCCATCCTTTATCCACTGTATTAAGGACTGTGTCACTTGCACTGACAACTAAAGTAATGGCAAAATATACTGCAGCGAACTAAGATATACTTCGCAACCATTTTTCAAAACCTTTTTTTAACGAAAATTTATATCCAAGCTTTTACCAGCAAAGTGACTTTAGAACCACAAGGCTTTCCAAGAGCAACTGTAAGTTTATTAGAATATCCATTGCCACACTTATACAATAATACACATTCTTGGCTAAGTAATTCTTACTACGACCGGGTGAGAGATGGGTAATAAATTCTAATACTGGTTTTAAAATATCTGACCCCCTTCGTGTCTGGGAAAGCACGTAAAACAGTGGTTCTCAATTAATGTCACTGACTGATATTAACTCGTCCCACAGCCACCCTGCTACTAGACCGGGATAACGTTAGATAGAAGAAGATAATTTTTGCCTGAGCGCAAATATCGATTTGTAGAGTTTATTGTTTATATGTAGAGTTTACAGTCTATTTGTAAAGTTTACTGTCTATTTGTAGAGTTTATTATCTAATTGTAGAGTATAATATCTATTTGTAAAGTTTATTGTCTATATGTAGAGTTTACTGTCGATTTGTAGAGTTTACTGTCTATTTGTAGAGTCCATCTGGAGATGCATCGTTTTCAAAGTGAAACGAATTTTGAACATATAATCAGTTCAGTGCTTTGCTTGGTTGGCAGTGCTGGTTGTAAAATCATATTCGATTTAAAACACAGCACAAATTTTCCCTCTTATTACTTAGTAAATAATACAAGTTAACATTGCTTAATCTTTATGTTCACTAAACCTTGGTTATAAATTAGAACCTTAACTGATCTTTATTAGAAACGAATGTTTCTATTATCTTGTATCTAGTTTCTAGAAAAAAGCGTATTAATTAATACGCATTCCGTTTCTAGTCACGTTTAGGTTAAGCCAGACAAAGACCAAAGTAATTATTATACTAACGGCGTCTGATTAAATCGTTTAATAGTTTCAGGTGTGACTAAAATTAGATACCCCGCCCCCCTACAGCAACATGTTATTGCATTTTAAGCGAAACCTGGTACTAGACCGAGATATTGCATAGAAGAAAAAGATTCTAAATAATAAAACCATTCTTTAAAATATTATAAATCTTTAAGTCTTTAACTTATGTTTCACGGTATTTTAGTTTTGTTCTTTATAGTTAAGATGCAAAAATGTAATTTAAACTGAGCTTTGTAAGAAATATTTTTAAAAGAGTGGCAAACGAGTTTTTTGCTGATTCTTCTCGTGGCTCGACTCTTCCGAATCAGTGGTGTAGCTTTTAAAATATTAGACGATTCAAAAGAGCTTGTAAAAGTCGACTTGAATAAAATATACATTTTATCCTAGCCCAGGGGTCGCCGAACTTTTGAGTCGGAAGAGCCATAATTTTTTTTATGCCACCAATAAATGGTAGTCGCAAAAAAGTTTTTAATAAATAAAAAAAACCGATCTATTTATTCATAAGAACTCTATCTACTTATTGATATATATGTAGTGTTTTTTCAAAACTAATTAGGGTATTATTAGATAATCACATTTTCGTATGGTACTAAGAAGCGAAAGTTTCACATCCAAAGAGTCGCATGTGACTCGCGAACCGAATGTTGCCGACCCCTGTCCTAACCGTAGTCTTATTTGAGACAAAATCGCGGGCGGATGGTAGAATGTTTTTATAATAGATTTTATGTAATAAAAATATTCTAGCTTCCGATTTTATAATAATTATAACATGTTTCGTTCTAGAGGGCTACATATGGCTGCATTCCAGCTGGGGCTGTACGCGTTAGGTCTACACAATTGTGTAAGCGCAAATTGGTTAAGTCGCACGTATTCGTCACATGTCAGTTGGATAACAGGTTTGTTATTGTTACTACGTAAAGAGTTTACTAAGGATAATTTCTAGGCTACTCTAGAAAGCCGTTATTTTTGTTGATATATTATCTATTTTTGCTTCGTTTAGTTTTTAGTCACTGATGGCGTTAACGGTTACTTATTTTATGTTTTAATAGGGCAAGCGATGGATATCGGAGCTCCTGCGATATTATTTTTGATCGATGCCTGGGAAGGTCATCTAACACCTCCTGAAGCGGCTGGAATAGCAGATAAGGTCAGATTTTTGTCATTATTAAAGAATATTAATTTGGTTTTTAATATTTTTTTGTTTGTATACATTATATGTAATAATTATTGTAACTAGTGACATGGTGAAAAGTATGTGACCGTTTCCATTCAAAGATTTGATAACGTATTTACTATCTATATACGAAGGCATCGCAGAGCGAGAGACTCTAAGCAACTTGGAGCTTTCTGGTGCTGCAGATAGCCATGTGCGTCGGTAGTCACTTACCGTCTGCTAGTTTGCCCCTTGTGCAATAAAAAATGAATCAAACTCGATGGCATTTGGCACCTGATTCTTTTAGATAGGCCAGTAAACTCAGTTATAATACATTACTGCAGTAGCCGGCAAGAGAGGTATTGATGGACGAACGTGTGAATGTGGGCCGAGGCGAGGCACACATACGTAAGTCCATCAATGCCTAGTTGCGGCCAAGGTTTGTATAGTAGTTTTCTCAAATAATGCGCGGAAATTAAACAAAGTAGTACAATTCAGAACTTTTAATTGAATAAGTACTTAAAAACAATGACTAAGTTGACGAACAACTAATAACAATAGTTTTTTTTACGCGCCAAAGTATATTTTTTTTTCACTAAACAGCATTCTATGTCCAAGCCAGTTCGGAATTTAAATTAAACCTTTGATAAGTTACCTCTTTGGTCGCCATGTTGCCAGTAGAAGATCGTTTCATTTTGAAATTACACGACAAATATGATTTTACATAGTAATTTATTTGGCCGCTAAACACGACAGATATGGGTTTTCATACAATTATTACCGGCCGCTGCTCGACCAGTACAGCGTATCACAAGCAGATGATGCATTGAATACATTTGAATATTTAATGCAATCTTGTAGTCCAATCCAAACAGTACGTAATTGAGTTGCGCTCGTATGCAATACAATTATTTGCAACTATGTACGATTGATATGATGAAATGGATGAATCGTTCACATGATTAACATATAAGTCTGATTACATTCTATATAATATTTATATGATGTGACCTGAATTCAGAATCTCCCTGTCGGTATTGACTCCTCTTGTGTGTAAGTTATCTTCTCTAATCTAAGTATTGTTTTGATACTTAACAGGGAGGGAGGGGGGTTACATGAGGAAGACAAGAGTGATGATTACAAGCGCTCTTATTCAGCTTGACTTACAAATTAAATTGAATGTACAGCAAAGATATATTCGAAAATGGAAGTAAATCCAAATATCATTTACAAACGTGTGACGTTCCAATACAGCTATTTTTTTGAGCCATTCCCTTTGTATGTATACATTAAAAAAATAAACGTGCGGGTAACCTAAATGTGTGTTTTTTGTCGTGTAACCTGCCAGGTTCATTTATACTTTTTATGTGTTTCATAGTCTATGGCACCTGAAGTGTGTCATTATACCGTTAACAGTGCTATTATGGGCCATAGAGTATAGACTTTTGCATTTATTGAATAATACCGGAGCTAGATATAGCTCAAAGGGTTTGTACATTTTGTTCTTGAAATCTACAAAGTTCTTTTCAAAACTTTGTGAAGTTACACAAAGTCCCCTGCCACACCACATGATCATTGAAATGATCATTCAAATTAAGCTATGTCTGGCTCCGGCATAATGTATTTACGTTCGTGTTCGTAAGTATATAAATGACAGTTAAAAGTACAGGAGTAGAAATACAATGAGAAATAGAATCGAAAGGTAAAAATCAACATATAAAGTATCTAACAATGTAATTGTATATTTTGATTACGGCACTTAGCAGAGAAATATTACAGTCTGCTATTAAAATTAATCTTTTGCAAAGTTGAAACAGCTTGAAGTAGTTTCCCGTTTAGCTCCGTATTCTTCAACTGTTATTTGAAATACTAGGTAATGATTTTTAAAAGCAGCATTACAAAAAAATAATACGTTTTTCATAATTTAATCACTTTACAATACACAAGTTATGTAAGGATATTTGTATGAAAACATTTTCTTATTTACATTTAGACCTATTTTAACAACTTCTACCTAGCGTTATCCAGGGACCTCTGAACTTGCAGAGGATCTGACTGTGAGGCGAGTTAAGATGACCGAATGCCGGCTGACGTCATACCTAGAACCCCCAGAATCTCTACAATCTCACGACTAATATCACTCAATGGCATTAATCAGAACCTACTGTTTTAAGTGTCTTCCGAAGAAGGACGGATATTTGAAGACCAGTGTTAGAATGGGGTCACCTGGCCGAAGCCACCATTTACAACATTGTAAAAAAAAATATTCAGTTAGTCACAGCTTTAGCGCTTTTTCTAATAAAAATATGTATGTACTGCTAATGGTATAAAACCAGAATAGTGCCTTACAAACTAAATACCTACCTTAAAAGTGATTTTAAACTCTTGGTAATTTTGCTCCACTTATAAACCTGCCCTTTATTAAAATGTCAAGATCAAGCAAGTTATTGCCCCAAAGTTGCCAACTCTAGGTCTAACCTCAAGACCATTCTAGCGGCGATAACTTAGGGTTAAGCTTATTTATAGTACTCGAAAATTTGAGATTATTCTAAGATACGAAATCTGATGTTATCAACGTATGGTATTGCATTTATTGTTATTATTAAGCTGAAAGTAATTATAAAATAAGTAAATAAATATATATATATATATATATATATATACAGGACTATATGACACACGAACGTCTGTTCCTAAGGTAGACAACTTAATGCCTGTGTTATAGGTAACAGACACAGTATTATTAAAATATTTTTAAGTGTTAATCACTTCTAAAACAATATTTTAAAAAATGCATAATTGAAGTGGTACTGAAATTATTCGGAATTTCTCAAAATATAGCCAGTATTTTAAAAGCAAATTGACCATTCGAATAAGCTCGAAGGAAGGGTGTCCTCATTTATCAAGTCTGGCATCGCACCTGTAAGTCAGTCAGGGAATTTCTTGTGATAAAAAAGTCTCCAACATAGTCCGGACACCACGAAGAAAATAATATAAGCATTATTAGTATTAAAATCAGTATATAACTATGTCACTACATGAGTTAATAACCTATTTATTCCTGAAGAATGTCTATGTAATCCTTCCTCAATATTGTAACAGCAGCGTTGCGAGCGGGAATTTGAGGAATTTCAGGAATTCACGGAGAAATGTCGGGACGAGCTTGAAACATATAAGAATTTCGCTCAAAGAGTGACGTTGTCAAGATGAAAACGTGAGATTCCTTGTAACTTGGATTAAATTTAACGCTTTAGGTATGAATGTTTAAATAGTAAGTACTTATACAATACAACACTATGTGCCACACTTCACACGTCTGTTCCTAAGGTAGACAACTTAATGCCTGTATTATAGATAACATACGAATATTTTTTTTTAGAAATATATAATATAGATAATACAACCAGACTTGAGGCGGGAATCGATCCCACGAACCCCGGAGCGGCAGATAGGGTCACTGCCTGCCTGAGTCTTGTCTTGTGTCATGAATATTCTTTGCTAAAAGGTAATTAGCAACACATTACGTCTACTAGCAAAATACTTTTTGAACCGATCTCAAATGAATGAAGTTCTCAAATAGATGATATACTTTTTAATTACGTGACGCAATGATAACTCGAAGTCGCCTGAATGCGAAAAGTGAAGGATTGCGGCATAAAAAGTGACCTCTGTAATCATATATGCTGTTTTATATTCCAGTGGAATAGTCATTGAGACATTTACACCAAGCGGAACTGACTACTAACTCTGCTAACTAGACTCACTTTCTCCATATTATACACTCTGAAACTGAAATCTGACTCAATTATATTTATTTCAGCATCCTGATAGCACACAATCACATAAACAGCAGCTATCTGTCACAGCTAGTCCATTCCAGTCGCTCCATGAATACTAAATGCAATCGGATTTACGTGTAACAGGGGACTGTAGCTGTCACTCCGCCAGAACTGAGTCTAGAACAAACGACCGCCGCACTCCAGGGACTGATTACTCTTCGGTATCGCCTTCACTTTGCTTTTAAGTGTTTAAAGAAAGTTTTTGCTCCAATTCTTTATATATGACCAGCTATTGCTTGTAAATCGTTTTATATAACAGTGGATTTCCGTGAGGACATTTAAAATCAGATGAACCAGCTGTCCATTTGCCCCTTTATGATATAAAAATGTACGTATAACACGGGACTGTAGCTGTAGTTCCGCCTCATATGTGTTTAGAACCAATGACTATACCCTGGGGACTAATTAAATATCCGTATCGCCTTCAAGTGGTTATTTGGAACTTTCTATTCCAATATTATAATCACTGCCTAGAAGTGTTCAAGTGGAACTATTTCTCCAATTCTTTTTTTTAATTTATTTATTTAAACTTCATAAAACTGATATTCAATCATTCACTGTATACATGGAAATATTCTTAAAATCAAGGTTAGAATTGATACCTTATAAATGTGAACCTCACATGCTTCACAGAAGTTTATAAATAAAATATATAAGAAAAGTGTTATTGTCTGATTTTACACAATCGAAATTATGAAAAAGTACCAGAAAATGTAAAAAATAATCTAAGTTAATGTTAGTGCTTTTTTCCGCTTACTGGAGGCAATATATTCATTGAATATATCTATATCTCAATGACCTTGACTTCCGCTCCGGGGTCGTACCCGGTCGCAGCCAGAGCAACTTAACTTAGCGATCGACTCAAATGCCGACCACTGATTAGGCCACAACCTCCTCAACGAGTCCTAACAGAAGTGAAAACGAATCGTCACAAGTGTCCGTAACGGTGACGTAAATGGGTGAACACAAAGCGTGAAACAACCGCCATCGTCAGTGAACGCTTGATGTTATTGAGTAGGTATATAAGAAAAAGCTAAAAAGGTTTGGAATCATTATGTATGCATGTTCGTCTTCAATGACGGCCCGGATTCTGTATTATCCGTCTAGCTTATTGAAAAATGCACTTTTACATTTTTTTCTATTTTTTTCGTTGCCATCACCGACGCCACTGACAATTCGTTTTCACTTATGTTGGGACTCCCGGAGAGCCAGTGCTTGTTTTTAAAGTACACATATAGCCAGTGCCGGGCCGAGGTATACTTTAGGATGGAGCGAGATCCAATTTTGGTGCCCCCTTACTTGCCCTTTTTATATTGTTTAATATAAAATATATTTAAAATAATCGCATATTAAGAGTCGATCATAGCTGAGGCGGCCACTAGGACTCGGCGCCTAGAGCGGCAGTTCGTCCTATGGTAGGGCCGGCCCTACTTATACATATGTAACTCAAACAAAGCGTTCGACGAAGATGAAGCGAAATCAATGTTTTTATTTATTACATTGAAATAAATAATTTTTTGATAAATGTCCAATATAATCATAGAAACCGTTTCTCACAGAGCTATCGCAAATGGGAGTGACAGACGATCCTTGCCAATTGCACACGAATTTTCCAAGAATTTTCCTTTCTTGTTACAGTGAAAAATGTTCATTTCATTTACGTTACACAATGCATTACAAGATTATGAAGACTAGCAAAGCTTTAAGGCTTTTTACTTATCTATACATTTATAATATATTAAATACAATTTTAATAGTGGGGCAGCTAGAGTTGGTTTGCTTGAAGGTGCTAGTCTCAGGAACTACTGGGCCGGTTTGAAAATTATTTCATTATAAGATAGTCGAGGAAGGTGATATATTATCACGCTACAATTGAATCTATTTCTATACCTAATTTTACGCGGACAAAGTCGGGGGCACTTTTAGCTTTAAAATAAGCACAAATAGGGATCCGCAGCCGGGCAAAGACTGAAGCAACTCTTAGTTGGAGCTTACAGTGAGAAACCTGTGATCACCAAGAACCAAGAGAGAGTCAGTTGACTTCATCCATGACTTTCAATTATTTGATTTGCTAATGTTTATTACTAGCTGTTTCTCGCGACTTCCGGACCGACCGGAGGATCCTTAGGTATCCTTAATCTGGCCCTATCGATATATTTGTCAATTTTTTTCATTGTACGTCCCGCGGTTTTTGTAAATTTGTGTTAGGTGACCTCTCGCATTTATAGATTTAATACCAGTGGACCCGGCAGACGCTGTCTTGCCCGAATTTAGGCGCGTCCCTATTAGCCAATAAACCAATCTCCTTTATGTCTTTCCCGTAAAATGTGATACCGGTCGAATGTTTTATGAAATTATAATTTTACTAGGCGCCTCAGTCACAAAGGGTACAAATGTCCTATTTGATGTATTCTAAAGTATCGAGCAAGTCTGCATTTTTTGGTATTGTTAGTTAAACTTTCGACATTTCCTTTTTTTTTCCTTTAAACCTTCCCTGAAATAAAGGGTATGAAAGAAAAGAAACAGAATTTATACCTGTCCACCATTTTTCGAGATTTGGCGAGACTAACATACAACGACTGATATTTATACGAATAGACAGGGCTTTCTTGTGCGGTAACGGGGATACGCAGTGACCCCAAGTAAATTTCGAATGAATTGAAAAGTTGCCATAAAGAGTGAGAAAAAAAGGAAAACATTTAACCGGATTTCTAGAATCCTGTCCACTTGGTAGAAGTTATATTTCTTTTCATCCCATTCTTGAGCGCGCAATGTATCGTGAACATTGGGAAGCAATCGTCAACAAAATGTTGACGCGCAAAACAAGCCAACTACCCGCGCCGCACTACCCCTGTTATGTACTTTTAAGTTTTATTTACATTGCGGTTTGATGTAAAATATTGAAGAAATTTGTTTCTGATTTAAAATCGCATTGGGACAGAAAGTAATCATGATATTGTGCGGTATTCAATTTTAAAAAATGGTAAAAAAATGTACATTTTAAGAAAAAGCCGACGAAAACTTGTACCACTGGAGATGCGTATCCGGTACGATGTCTTTTACACCCATCTACCATCCGGTCACAGAAATTGCAACTTAACCTACTTAACTCAAATGCTGATCACTGATTAGGCCACAACCTCCTCAAATTGGAATGGAAATTCCTTGTAGGACTATGGAATCCTAAACACGGTCCATTACCTGTTTTACGCGTAAAATTTGAACATTTATTTTATCTGTATAATCATGACAGCAACATATTGCCTTCTTACGTGAAGTATAAAAGAAAATGGATACATCAATGTCCTCAGCCGTTAATGGATCCTTGAACTTAAAAGAAATATATCGGGACATTAAGGTAAAGTATCGACCTCTTACATTAAATGGTCCAATATTTAAGGGTCCCTTACTTAAAATTGTACCCTAAATCTTTCTATTGATGGAAAATTTTGGTACGCTTTGTATCACGTATTAGGGATTTATTTTATAGTGTTTGAAGGAATCGTAGGTTCAATTCTTTTTACCAAGATATTTTACTACATACCAGGGACCGCTTCCAGAGGATGTGGATTTGGGGAGAATTATGATGACCAACTGCCGTCTGACGTCATTCTGGAACCCACACAATCACTGTAATTTCACGACTAATATCACTCTGTGTCATTACTTGGGACCCGTGATATTGTGGATTATTTGATTACGCACTTGCTCTCCCAATAAATACGTTTCCCAACGTACATGTTCTAGAGGGATTTTTCACCCAGAACCCACTTAGGAAATAAACTCTTATACATATATTCCCAAATTTTTATTTCAAGTTATTAGGTTATAAGTGAATGAATTTTTGTGAACTCCTTGAAAAACGAACGCTGCCATTCCGGGACTCCCAACAGAAGTAAAATGAGGTGTCGTTAATGATGACGTCAGAGTCAAAGTAAATCTCAAACGCTTGGTGGCGATGATGCTTTCAGTGACTATTAATCGGGACCCATTGATTTAGGTGCCTTCCGAAACACGGAGGAGCTCGGATATTGAAAAAACCACTGTTAGAATGGGTCACCCGTCTATCACCCAGTCGCAGTAACAACCGCTTAACCGAGTAATCCATAATATAAAATTTCCAAAATCTAAATTATTTTTTTTTAGGCTATTCATTTATATAAAACTAGCTGTTACCGGCGACTTTGTCCACATAAAATTAAACTTACAGGGTCTTCTAGGGCGTCCTGAATCTGGCAATATTAAAAAATCCTTTTTTGGCTGACGTCTACTAACTATAATCTATGTCCGTTCTAAATTTTATGTTTGTACGTCCCGCGGTTTTCGAGATTTCGTGTTTTTAGCTTCTGCTTTTACATCACGATTACGCTTTGACATTATCCAATACATGTGTGTGTAAATGGTGTAAATCGTTTGGTATTGGTGTGCGTGTGGTTTTATTTTAATCATTTAATATATTAATTATTGCATATTATAAAAAAATGTTAGCATTCGCACACCTTCCTGTATATGGACTAGAATTGTGCCAAATTCCATACTCCTCCGTCCGCGCGATTTTCCAAAAATGGTACCGAAAGTTTTCTCTTCACATATTAATATATATACAATTATATACAGGACTATATGACACACGGACGTCTGTTCCTAAGGTAGACAACTTAATGCCTGTGTTATAGGTGTATAATAAAAACTTTAATTACCCACTGTTCCCTTGCTATCGGGTTACAGATGTATAAACTGTACAACCTTCGTCACATGTTACGGCTGTTTGATTACATAGCGTTAACCAATAAAAGCCTTTAATTCTCATACTTTTGGAGCGTTTTTTCCGTAA
Organism: Charaxes varanes; assembly: GCA_024363005.1. NCBI lineage: Eukaryota > Metazoa > Arthropoda > Insecta > Lepidoptera > Nymphalidae > Charaxes > Charaxes varanes. The sequence continues at coordinate 1,881,009 of JANCMC010044589.1, read as the reverse complement.
GTATTTAAAGCATTCAGATCGATCCGATGTATAAATAAACACTTTTTATTACTGTTTCATTAACTGCGTACATAATCTTTATTGTAGTTCAGGGTCGTTTAAGATGTATGGGTAGAGGATGTATTTTACGACTGTTGGTACGTTTTGCCAAATTATCTCCACTATTGTGCTCATGATTGTACCGCAATTTTTCGGTTCCGCGAGACAGATAAGATATGTTCTAGACCGTCATATTGATAGATAAATAATGTTAGAATTGAGAAATTTGAATTAATTTTACTGGAAGGTCTAAAACGGCTTTCAATGTACGTAATCTTCTAAGGCGAGGCTATAGAATTCTTCTCATAAATCTAACAAAGCTTTGTGAAAATCCTACACGTCTGTGAGAATAGTCATCAAATTCATTTCATTCAAAACACTTTTCTGGTTTCCTCAGCTAGCATCAGAATACTGGGAGTCGCCATATCGAGCGACGTTCAGTTCCACGGTCACTTGGAAGAGAAGAATAAATTCGCCCCTAAGAAGCTTGGTATCCTCTACTGCACGAAGCAGTACTTCATGCCTGCCCATCGCTTGCAACTGGAGTACTGTTGTCAACTTTGGGTGGGGGCACCACAATATCAGTTGCTTCCACTTGACCGCATTCAACATGGAGCGGCCCGAATCGTCAGCGATCCAGCCCTTTCCGATCAACTTGACCTCTGGCATTGCGAAGAGTTGTGCTCTGCCTCTGTTATCGCTTATATCATGGGAAGTGTTTAAAGCAATTGTTTGAACTTATACCAGCAGCTGAATTACACTGCAGGACACCTCGTCAGAATCTGAAATGCCACTCTCATCACCTGGATGTCCCAAAGTCCACAACCGTGCGCTTTTTTAGAAATTTCTTTGTGGAATCAGTTAGCAGCTTCAGTATTTCCGAACGGTTACGACTTAGGGACTTTAAAGCATACTCATTTCTCAAAGACCGGTATGGGGCATCTGCGAGCTCTCTGATGTGATAGTTGTCTATAGTGGCAGTAGTCACTTAGGCGAACCGTCTGCCCCTTTGCCCGTTGTTTTATAAAAAAAAAAATAGTGATCTAAAGAAAACGTTGAATATATGTACATATATTATGCAGGAAGGTATAATTGTCACAAAAATATGATTGTAAAAGTACCTGAAAATATTTCGTATGCAAAGGTCCTTACACGTGATATAATTCAGTTTGCTTGTGTTAACGTCTGAAAGCAAATTCTCATGTATGTAACATAAACACAACTGGTATTAAAAGTCGCTATAATTTAGTCGGCGATAGTATTTTTGGTAATCAGATGGTTTCGCTTTTTTATGAGTTCCTGTATCCGTGTTAAATAGTCTAGGAGCTGGGCATAACTAAACTATTTTAATTTGGACAAACACAAAGATAATACAAAAGATAAGAGCCTCAATAGCTCAACGGTATAAGGTATGGACTGAAATCCGCAAGGTATCCGGTTCAAACCTCACCGCCGTTGGGGTATTGTCGCACCCACTCCTAATTTAAGCTTAGTAGGAGGGAAAAAGGGAATATTAGGCATACCTAAGAAAGTATTCCTTTGGTTGGCTGATCACTGGCTGGCATTAGAGATGATCGCTAGGTTAACCAGTAGTTATCGCAACCGGGTGACCCATTCTAACATTGGTTTTCTCCTCCGAGTTTCGGAGGTCACTTAAACAGTGGGTCCCTATTACTGACGCTGAGTGATATTAGTCGCAAGACTGTGGGGTTATCGGGGTTGAAGCAAGACGTCATTATACAGTTTAAAATATTATTATTCATGCCAAATATATTTTGGATTCTTAATAACCCAGTGGTATAAATGCGGACTGGACTGAGGTTCGCGGTTTGTGAGACTTCCCGGTGGCTTAAACTCGTCATTAAAGGCCGGCAACGCATCTGCTAGCCTTCTGGTCGTACAGATGTCCATTGGTGTTGGTAGGCACTTAAGTGCCTGCTGCTTGCTCGTTTTTCCCTTGTATCTTAAAAAAGTAAGAAAGAGGTGAATACTTTAGACGGGCGTGCAGTTTTAGAGTGAAAGATCTGTAGCTGTGAATGTATAGATAATGATGGGATATTTTTTTATAATTCTAGGTATTTATGTGCGGGAAGCGTGAGATTGCCGTCTGCCTTTGAGACTTTCCAGAATAAGGAACAGCTTTGGACTAAAGTAAAGAGAGGTAATTATTATTGTTAGTATTCAGGAATGCACTCAGATATTTTTTAGAACACGTGTTCATTAGAGGTAACCCATTTAAATTTCAAAAATCTCATTGTCATCCAAAATTCAGAGTCACTTATTTGCTTCAAATATGCAGGAAGTCTATGTGATTAAAAAATTATAATCTTGACTTTGTATTTATTACCCATAAGACTCATTAATATGTCTATTTTGAGAAGAACCTCGTGTCCAAAAATACAGAGAGAAATTTCCGACGAATTGAGTATCTCATCCACTTTTTTGTGATCGAATAAAGAAAGGACTATTAATGACGCATTTTTAGGGCGACGACCGGAACGTCTGCCCAATTTCAGCGACGAATGCTGGGAGATAATGGAGTCGTGTTGGGCCACTGAACCCTCGGAGAGGGCCCTCCTAGGGGACGTTCAGATTAAACTAGAAGCGATACTTCAACAGGCCCTCCAGGAAGACCACGGCCCTATAGCTTATGATCTCGACAACTACAATTCGGACGACAGCCTAGATATGACCGGTTTGCACAGAGACGCAAGGAATAAAATCTGTTAACAAACAATTATAATATGAAAGAGCCGAATTTTTTAAGAAATATATTATTCACGAGTATAATATAATACCGAAAGAGGGGACGCTAGCGTTAACATTTTTTTATGTATTTTGGCCATTTGAATAAAATTCATAAATTTTGTCACGAGACATAAACTGATAGACTCCAAATTGAATAATTGACTGTTGTTATAAAATACGTTTTTAAAGTATTGGCTATTTAGAGAAAATTCGCGTGTTTCTGTTATTGTGAAGAAATGTTAACATTAAAATTGGACATTTAAATCGGTTAGAATTTTTCATTTCACTATATTCTTTAAAGACAAATAACAATCGAGTCGATGGTAGGTCATTGATAAGTGACAGCACATAATTGTTAATCAATTTTTTGTATTTTGGCCATTTGAAGAAATGTCATAAATTTTGTCACGAGACAAACCGATAAACTCACAATTGAATAATAGACTGTTGTTAAAAAATATTCTTAAGCATTGGATATTTTGAGATAATTTGTGTGCTTCTGTATTAGTGAAAAACTGGTTACATTAAAACTGGACACTTAAATTTTGTTAAAATTTTTCCATTCCCTATATTCTTTAAAGATAAAAAACCCTCAAGACGGTGGTAGGTCATTGATAAGTGACAGTACTTAATTACAAACCAATTTTTATATCTTGGCCATTTCAAGAAATATCATAAATTTTGTCACGAGACATAAACTGATTAACTCAAAATTGAATAATTTCACAGTTGAAATATATATTTTTTCATACATTCTTCATTTCAACAAAAACTTTAAGAACTATTCTCAAGGCAAGATTCAAAGATCTTAGAAATCCGTACAGGTTTTTTTTATATTTCGATTTTTTATTTTATAGAGATGTATAAGAGAGTAAAACCCATTATGTCCAAGTTTTATAATTAATTTTTCATTTTAAAAGAAAATCTATTCAATTTTTTACATAAAAAATTTCGCCACAAGAATATATGAAATGTGCTTTTGAACAAATCTTGATAAATTGTAGCTAAGAACAATCTCGATCATGTCGACTTTCAAACAGTAAAAACCGCATCAAAATTGGTGCATTCGTTTGAAAGTTACAATGCCACAGACAATTATTTTGTATCGGGTGTTCAAAAAAAATGGTATGCGAATTCATTTCTTATTTGGCTGTTTTATTAATTTTAATGATTATTGTTATTTGGTTCTTGTTATTGAATAAAATATTCAATTTATTTATCAAAATGATTTTCTCTAGTCGTGATCCATTAAAAATGGAGAAAATTTTTAAAATAAAGAAATAGAAATGTCTAGTTTATATTCATTTATTTTTATTTCTAACAATATTAAAATTAAAACATGATAAAAAAGAGGTAAATTTCGAAAAAATTTGAATTGTTTTTTCTTATTGCAACATCCCTTTATACATATATTCTTTGATGTGCTCTCGGTTTACAAAGAATATATAAAAAATTATATATTATCACGCATATTAGCTTGCTGATAAACTAACTCATAGTTATCTCACTTCTAAACAGTATTGTATTTGAATATCGTATTTTTGACTAGATAATTTTCAGGCACCTAAAACTTTCATATGTTTTTCATTAGACTAGAAAAGTAATGGATAAGTTATATCAGCCAATTTATCAGCAATAAAATGAAAAAAAAGACTGTTTTAAACTGATTGAATATTTCAATTTTTGTGTGATACGAATTTTCTTGCTGGTCATCATATACCCCTTTTTTGTTACGTATTTGTACTTGTTCCAATACGCACATGAAGGCATTTTGTTGATTTAGTGCGTTCCGATATTAATTAATTTTTAATTTAAATTTTCGCCCTCAAATTTTCTTTAATAGACTTATGTCGTAAAATATTGCCATATGTATGTCGCAGGTAGATAGCTTAATCGGTCTTTCAATCAACTGTCTAGCCTCTATACTAAATGGCGCCTTCTACTAACTACCTGAATGATATTGATTCCATTTGATCAAATAGCTAGGCAAATGACTTGGATCGAGCAAGTTTCATTACTAGCATAGATTGTTCAAAAATTCTTATAAAATAGCACAATGGAAGAGTGCAGTGACAATAAAAAAGGATGGCATTCAGGAGTCCTAACAGATGTTAAAGCAAATCGCCAGAGGTGTCGGTAACGGTGACGTCAAAGTCAAGCGTTCGGTGACGATGACGTGAGTTCTATGATTGGGTGGTCCAAAAAAAGTTAACCTAATATCATAATATAAATTATCTCGATTGTACTCCTGTTAAAAGAGTTAGATCCTTGGTTATTTTTTTGTTGAAATCCACTTAGGCAAATACTATCGCATGGTCGCCCATATCGTACGAATGGTTTAAGCCAGAGGTTTTTTGGTAAGCAAGGGTCACTTACGTTAAAAACGTACGCGGGCCATATAGTTAAAAATCTATATGTAGGCGGGCCGCACTTGTAAGAGTATTTAGTAATACGTGTCCTAGCTAATTATTTGTGACGAGATATATTATAAGCCACGAAAAAAGCTAAATTTTAGTACATGTACTGTTGTAGTATATCACGATAAAAAGTTGCTCTCGTCTAATGTAATTATTATTTATTTATAAGAGTGATATTTTCATTTACAAAACAGTTGCGGGCCACAAAAAGAGAGGTCGCGGGCTCTAATGCCGGAGCCAGACATAGCTTCGTTTGAATGATCATGTAGTGTGGCCGGGGACTTTGTGAAGCTGCGGGTAGTTTTGTACAACTTTGTAGTCTTTAATGCCAAAAATGTACAAACATTTTAGCTATGTCTGGCTCCGGCATAATCATTAGCCAGCCAGTTTTTAATTGTTGTAAGAAACTAGGGCTAAATATAATTCAGGAAGATACCTGAACGGCGCCGTTTCTTAAAGAGGCTAGGTTGTTAATTGAATGGCTGATTCAACTACTTGGCTGCGACATAAATAAATAAAGGGTGACTGGTGAGACACTTACGATACTTGAGGACCTGATATTTGATGATCATATATGACGAAAAAAATTAACTGTAAATATTAATTAACCGCTACGTGAGATTAAGAGAAAGTTAACAAATTATGTACGGAACGCATGGACATACTAGTGTGGAGGCACAATCATGATCCCTTTTTCCTTCATACTTTATTCTTGGTCTGTTTTAAACATGCAAAAATACCAAGGCACCTATTTCACTCATTCGAATCACTAATTTGTATTATAAGTATAGTCAAACATGACAACAAAATGAACTGACTTATAACTTTGTTTCGACCGACAACCGTCATTAAATCTTTTTCTTAACTGACCAGTTGTTTAATACTGGGAAATGCATTTACGAACTAACTTTTTCGAATGGCAAATTAACCACAGAACTTAAGGCCATACTTTAAGTAATTTTAAGGAATTTTGGACAAAAATTAAGTACCTATTTTTATTGCATCGAGTACCGAATACCCTCCTTAAGAGTATTCTAAGTGTCTCCATCGGTCATCCTGTATTCTGTATTTTTAATAATTTACATAGTAATACGACCCGAGTTTTAATGTATGAATATTAAAATATTGCATGTTTTTTTCGTATATATTTCTTGTTTGTTAAATATCTGCTTTAATGGTTAAACAATGTGATTATCGAAGACACTCGATCCCGTATGTGCGATGGAAATCAACGTCTTGCAATGTTCTTTTTATGCCGGAGCTGGACATAGCTTCATTTGAATGATCATGCCAATGATCATGTGTGGCCGGGGACTTTGTGTAGCTGCGCAAAGTTTTGTAGAACTTTGTAGTTTTCAAGGATGAAAATGTACAAACACTCTGAGCTATGTCTGACCCCGGCATTAGACTGGACACGTTTCAATGGTTAGATCCAGTGTTGGTCTTCAAAGGTATTTTTTAGATTAAGGCAAAGTATTGGATATTTAATTTTAAAAAAGTGAAATACTAGAGCCACTGAAAGGTCTATCCAGGGCCATACATAATCTATGCAAACAATGTTTCTTCAATCCCTTGAAAACTGGTACGTATATAAGAAAGTTCCTTTAGAATATATTTGAGATAAAAAAATAAACCCCAGCTATGATTATTAGTGTAACTAATTTAGACTAAAAAATTATCGAACACACAAATAAGACGTGACCTCTTCAAATAAATGCAAGTGCGTCCAGAAAAATATTCTGAACAGCATATCAAAATTCCGAAGTGTACCTAAATAATTTTAAATTAAAAACACGAATGCGATCCATTAAATATGTCCACTGATGGTATTTGATATTTACTTATGGGTATTCTCTGCGTATAGCGCAGAAGCAATCGGAGTTTTGGCCATCAACTTATGGTTCGCAGAATATTTATTAATTTTAACTTTGCAATTTTCAAAAACGAGGTTTTGGCTAGAACTCTTCACGTCAAATTTTAGAGACTTTTCTCCTCTTCAATATTGTATTTCTATTTTTTCGATGCGTTGAGTTCAATGCACAAATGAAAATGGCGACCTTTTTTTGTGACACAAATCTATATCTGTTATTTGTTTTGTATCAATTAAAATTATTTATGTACTCTTGAATGGACGCATTTCGCGAGGTTGTTCGGGATGTATTAATATTTATTTTACGAGGTCAAGACTTATTTGTGGGTCAGTAACTAAATTGTCATTATAAAATATTGAGTATTAATAATTATGAAGACACACATGGTGCTTTAAATATATACTATAATGCCGGAGCCAGACACAGCTTCATTTGTATGATCATTACAATGATCATGTAGTGTGGCCGGTAACTTGGTGTAGCTGCGCAAAATCTTGTGGTACTTTGTAGTCTTCAGGGACAAAGATTTACAAACACTTTGAGCTATATCTGGCTCCAGCATTACTCTATGATATATGCATGTATCGAAACCAATAGGTACTTGGCAATATCGCCTACACTGAGCTAAAGAATCTTCACTGGACATAAAATAATTTTATTTTGTCCATGAAAATGTTACATTCTCAGACCCCGGATCGGCTGTTTTCGTCTCAAATTTGAAAACTGTTTTAATAAAAATCTGTGATGTTTTATTCCCCTTATACATTAGTTTTTAAGTGTGTGTGTTTAGAGTTAAGCGGACCATCGGCTATAGAAACAATATTGAATTTGGGGTGATCCATAATGGATTTTACGATACGATTTTGTAATCCCCCCCCCACTTCCGTCCTTGTCACAGGTTGTCACATTTTCGAAACCCTCTCCCCCATAATGTGACATGTATTTTTCAATTATGCGTGTATTAAAAAACAGATGGTATTCTTGTAGATATTTATAATCACAAGAACCACCATTTTACAATAAATAAGAAGTCTATCAAAGTAAACCGATGGCACTTCGACTTTATTATCGCATGTACACTAACGAGCACGTAAGATTTTTTTCACGATTGATTAGCAAACGATTCTAGCATCGAGTTAGACTTTTTTACATGAAACTGAAATACGTTAAGAGTCGTGTAGATCGCCGCTACGCTATGTTTTTTTGGGCAAACGAGGAGGGTGATTCACATAAATGACTACCGACGCCCATGGAAATCTGTTTGACCAAGAGGCTATGCGATGCCGGCCTTTAGTAACGAGTTTAGGCCAATGGGAACTCTCACAAACCAAACGAAACGCGACAACAATACAATCACTTCACGTGAAAGCATTGCCACCACTTCATGCCGATCTTATGTGAGAAAGAGGTCTGTTATCCCGACTCGCTGGCCCACGTCGGCTGCAGGCCAAAAGGACTGCAAGCGTGACGCTACCTCTAATTAGAAAGACAGGACTAAAGGAAAGGTATGGAGTAAAAGGATATAAAGGTAAATCTTAATAGTTCTTTTTTGTTTTGGTCCTTGACCTTCATCATATGGTACATATATTTCTTCTTTTTGGGTAGAAGCCCGGAATTTGGATAACAGGCCTGAGAACTTATCCAGTCGACCGGATATTTATGGAGGTATAAGTATTGATATTTTCCACATACTTGACGATGTTCAATGCAAAAATAGTTTAAATAATTGTATCCGTGATATATTTTCAATTTGGATCCTTTACTTTCTTTGATTCCTAATTATCATTATAATTGAATATATAACAAATAAATAGAATAATATTCAAAGTGTGGTATATATTTTGCTCCGTGACCTTCTACAGTTGTGTCCTCATAAATTTATTTCAATGACAAAGGGTAACGAGATCTATTAAATGAATCAGTCATGACGGCATCTTGCTTCGTAGGAACTCAGCTCGAATCAAGTTAAGAGATCTGACAAATTCAATAAGCTATGTACAGTCTCAAGGTCGCTAATAAAAGCATTATATATTTTATCTCAGTAGAGTAACTCGTATGTATATAAGAGGGCAAACAGAGACATTTTATATACCTAAAGTATCCGTATTATACTTCTATACTAATATTATAAACATTTGATTGTTTGTATGCCTAGAATCTGAAGTTCTTGGACGGATTTAAACAATTCTTTCACCATTACAATTCAAAGTCATTCCTGATGAACATAGGTGATAGAACATTCGCTTTTATAATAAGCCTTTCATGTCATATTCGAGAGATATCCTTAAATACATTTAAAACCTTTATTAAAGGTAAGCTCATTCAAAAATCCAATTATAATGTAAAGAATTATTTTAATGATGAAAAAGCTTGGGAGTAAATTGCTCTAACCGTGTCTGAATTATTGCAAAATGGTGATAAGAAAAAAAAATTACCCGACTGAGTTTGTTGCGGGCTCTTCACAGTGCAGGGCGCGTCGGAACCCTAGTAAACTTAGCTATTAATTCGTAAAATTTATCACCAAATATAATAATAATATAATTAACGAAAAAAAATACACATGACGTTCATAAGAACTGTAAAGTCTATATGAATAAAGCATTTTTGACTTTGGACTTTATTTTCAAACAAAATATGGTTCCGTACGAAAACATCGATAATGTAAATACCACCTTATACCGTTGAGCTATTGAGGCTCTACGGTATCAATAGCTCAACATATACATTTTTTAAATATTTGCAATAAAATAGGTAAATAAGCTTATTAAGTTAAACGCTTTTAGTGTAAAAGTACTAATATGTACACATTGATTACGTAGAATATAAGTAATTACCAGTCATGACACCACTCTCCTCATCAATCTTAGGCACTGCTCAAACGCAAATAGAAATCGTGGGGCATTACAAACTCACATATAGGTTTCCACAACATGCTTAAAATCCCTTGGTTGGAGAAACAGTTTGTAAAAAATTAGAGGCAGTATACTCACTCGCGGCAATCGCTCTCTTCACGAATCTACAACTGCGTCGTCCGCGTCGTCGGTGTTGTAGACGCACTCCTTCGTGTGACGGGAGATTGGGACTATCGCATGTGAAACGTTGTCGTGAATGGGCATCTTCTTCTGTATGGAACGGATAATGATAACCCGCACGAAACATAGGTACAGGGGTTATCAGCAAACAGGATCTAACCTATTCACCGAAAGGAACACAATACAGATTGTATTGTTTTTCTGGAAGCAAAGGTACCTTTTTCCCTAGTCAATCAGATCCATTATAATGAACGAAAAATGTTGTACTATACATTAAAACTTCTGCTAGATGTGTTGAAGGTCTAAGATTGCAGATATCTTATGGATGTTTTGTGTCATGCGTCTTTATAAAAATCTTTAACCCGTATTGTTAAACTTCATCAGATTTAATTCGCTGAAGCCCATGAATATAGGCTTCACCATGTGAATGTTGAGGCCATTCAGCTCCTCGACACAAAGGACATAGTGATAAGGTTGAAATGGACAAAATCTTCTGACTCAATGAGCTATGAATGATGAGTAATGAGTTTATGTGCAGAAGAACGAAGTGTACCTTGTGTTTTTGCACACTTTCGTACTAAAAATAATACATTACAAAAATTCAGAATTAAATTACTTATAAGTTATAGAGCTAGACTGTAATTTAAAACGTAGTTACCGTGTAATTTTCTTTATTTATATATAACATAAAGGATTAAAATAACGCCAACAACTTTAACCAGCATTAGCACATATTTTTTGTACCAATTTACGTAGATTTAAGTTAATCTAATCAATCTTTGATTGTCCAAATATTTTACTATATCAAACGTTCGTGCCGGAAACGTATTAACATTTGAAACAGGTATTTATCATTTGACATTAATGTCACCTCAAAAATCTAGCTATTTACTACCGTTGTTTGGTTCTGCTAAGTATAATTGAGGTAATTCGTAATTTACGTTTATTACCCCTGCAAGGATTTTTAAAGGACATCAAGTGTATTAGTCATTGGACTTTATCTATGTACAGTCGACCAAGAAAGCGCTTTACCATTTTAGATGACAGTTCCTTCTTCTTCGTCCTAGCTATCCCGATGTAGTAGTACCAGGGTCCCCTTAGATTGTAGAGGATGTGGCCGTGGGGCGAGTTAAGATAACCGATTGCAACCTGACGCCCGTATACCAGCCAAAGACACGATCACTTAAACTTCACACTGGGCCATTGTTCTTACCTGTAGAGAGAGTATGATGAAAGAAGTGAATTTACGTATTTCACACCTCTAGTGCCGTATACCTGCCACAGCCACGATCTACAATCACTCAAACTTCCTACTGGACCACTGTTTCGAATAAGAAGCCCCCCAAGACAAAGTCGCATCATAGCTTATATTCCTAGCAAAGTTTTTGGTAAACTTCTCCTCTTTGTCCTCCTATAAGTGTTAAAAAAGAGAAAAAAAAGTGGAACTATAAATAGAAAGTTAATGAAACGATAAAAGAAAGATTTAAAAAAAAAGATAAATACATAGAATTTAACAATTGGCACGAACCTCATGCCTGTGGTGCGTAAATTAAAAACAAAAAAATGTTAGCAAACAGTGTTTTTTACTATTGACATTTAGTCAATTAAGAAAAAAAAAGAAATAATACATAAAGTAATATACATACGAGTATATTACTTTATTTCTACATTTACATTCACCTGCACGTTACACGGTTTTATTTACAACATTATTTAAAAATTCAATTCGAAATCAATTTTGTTCCCGACGATACCTGTCTCATTGGATATTTTGATAGAAAATTCTTACCGTAAAAGCAGATGTCTATGGGCGCCGGTAGGCACTTCGGTGCCTGCTGCCTGCTCATCTGCCCCCTTGTAACATAAAAAAAAAATATATGAAAAATAGCAAATTTAAACCAGAATGTGGTGGTTTTATTTACATGCGCTAAAAAATAAAGGTCTGTTTTGACATTGTATTGAAGTGACATAAATTACGCTCTAGATACCTCGCTCGCTCATCTAAAGGTAGTATCACATTATGCGGTAATAACAACACGACAAAAGTCAACTTCGAGGCAATGAAAATATTTATTCGACTTTAAGTGACAGTAAAAAGCGTTTCGAGAAGAATGACAATAAAGTTATATGGGAGACCGCAAGCTATGGGCGATAAAATTCTTTGAAAATCTTTTAGAAACAGTCGCTTATTGCAGTATGGCGTTTTATTACAGTGCAGTTAAAATCACGTTCTATTTAATTTGTCACATAATTTATCTATACTAATATATAAAGCTTTTGTGTTTGTTTATTTGTTTGAGCGCACTAATCTCAGAAAGTACTTGTCCGAATTGAAAAATTCTTTCAGTGTTAGATAACCCATTTATCTAACATTACGTGGACAAAGTCATGGCCGTAGCTAGTTGTAAATATTAATACAAGTACTTGGTTGCACTTTATCTTTATTAGTTTCTAGGACCTTAGTAAATAAGCACGTGTATACCTAGACCCACGGAAGTGTGTCCAGCCTAGTTCAAACCTACAGAACTGGGCAGCCGCACCGTGGGTAATTTTAAACGAAACATTTGAAGCCACTTTTGACTCACTCGTTGACTCGTTGACACTCGTTGACTCGTTGACACACAGTGACCCACACGGTTTTTAAAAACTATTTCAGAAGTCAGGGCTCCTTAATGTAATGTTTATTGTATGGTTTAACAATAAAGAAATTATTATTATTTATAGCGTTTGGCCAGTGCCTAACATCTTTATCGAAAACGTTATAATCATATGGATTAATTTTATATTTTTGCATATATTTGTAGGTACTGATCCTTTGAGCCAGGATAACACACAAAAAAATCGCTCTTTCACTTGGATGCATACAATCAACAAGCAGGAAACGGCAAACTTTTGAAAAATTTCCGCCATATCCGGCCTTTGTGAGCTGCCAAAGATTAAGTTTATAGATATGCAAGGTTTTCTGGTTAGAGATTGCTTTATTCCGGAGCCAGACATAGCCCATAGACGTAAATCGAGCCCACTAACTCCGGAACGGAGGACACCGTTAACGGGCCAGTCCAATATTACGCATATTTTAAAGATATTTATAGTATAATTTTTTTGTACTTTTTTTTCCTGCCACTACTACATATACGAAAGGCTTTGCAGACGTTGCATGCGGTGCAGACTACGAGTAGTACTATTCGCGTGGCTAAATTTTGGGATGGGACGTAACGCATTAGGCGTTCTCCTTCTTTCTTTGATAGATGGCTTGCTTTTGTGTATATGCACAATTTATTTCGCCAATGTCACGTTCAATGGCGAAGACACGAGGGAGATTGGGCAGCATCAGGCGTTATTTATTTTTTTATTTAAATTTTTTATTAAGAGACAATTTTACTTATAAAATATAATCGGTGCAACATAAACCACAGTCGGTTTTACTGTGCACTGTTGATTCTTAAACGGTAACTTTCATGCAAAACTATAATTTATTCTAAGCTATTTAGTAGATATTACAATGCATCTTAAATTTAGCTTTAGATATGTATATATATATATATATATTTGTGGACACGAAAGACAGAAGTGGTTTTTTAAGTGACATTGTCAGTAGTGTCGCAACTGTGGTCTTAATCTATGGTAGCTGTCATTTTCCGCTCCGGATTGCAAGTTTATCGTGGTCTAGTTTATTAATTAAATTATGTAACCTATCTCCTTCTAACATTTTTACTAGAGTTGGATACATATTTTCTTAAGAAATCTTAAGGAGAAAGTGTAAACTTTATCTAGCTCGCTTCCATACTTTTATTGAACATATCCTCTCCACTTGTGCTCCCTTTTGTTTCGGATGACCATTATGGACGAGCGGAAACGCTTTTGATGTTTCCATCGATTCGTATTAATTCCGTAGAAATATTTATTTATTATTGCAGTTTACTCCTTAAGAATCGATTTACATATTTATGCCCGGAGTATGAATATTAACTGATAAACAACCGCACTACTAAAAGGCTTGCTTTTATGAGTTTGGTAATTTCTCCTTTATAGCCCAATAGCCTAAATGAATATTGATTCTGAAATGCAGTAATGCGGGTTAGAGTTACGGTTGGCGTGGTGACGTCGACACGTTGCTATGTCATACGTCGCCATTCTGTATGGTGACAATGTGATCGTCGCCATGCGCAAGCGCAACTCTTTTCCGACTCCGTTTGGCTATTTCTCTCGTCGCACTGAACTCTTATACCTGTGTTTATAGTGTTGTTTACTACTGTATGTGTCATTACTTATGTCTTGTACGTATTTATTTACTTCCATAAGCTATAATTTCGTGCTCATTATTTGTCCGATATGTACAAAATAATTTCGAGTTTCACATCCGTGACGTCCCACATTTCAGTACCATATTTTGCGCCATTAATAAAGGTGAAATTCAACAAATATCTGAACTAATTTAATTCTGAAGTTGCACGATATATTAGTGGGCATATTATCGGTCGCGGAAAAAAATCCATTGTTTGTGTACTCACATTTAGCCGTTCGATTGTTACATACGTCTCGGAATTCCAAACAAGACCATTTTTATTGTGCAACTTACCTGAAACAGAGAAAAATAGAATCATTAATAACAAAAGTATAACAATCGCCGGTTATTTTGCGAATCTGCGCCTATTTATAAACATGAACGAATATTATTGTGACGGCATCAGCCATTGTTAAGCGCTCCACATTTTGTACCAAAAACCGTAAGGAAGGAATACAGATAGTGGGAATTTTTTTGAATCTAATTAATTTCAAAGTATCTGTGACATTTGTATATATGATACTAACGGACCCGGCAGAGGTAGTCTTGCCCGCTTTTTGGTTCGTCTCTTATTAGGGTTCCATAGTACTGCAAGGAACCATTATAGTTTTGCTCATTCCTACTTTCCGTCTGTCTGCACTAAGTAAATTCTACAATTATGAACATAAATACATAACATTTGGTACAGATATGTGTTGCGTATAGATTTTATTTTTGACATCTTAAAATAATAATAATTTTATGTGTTAATTTTTTTACATTCAAGCACATGATTGTGGGCTATCATTGGCTAGCTCTTTTAAAATAAAGGAGAGGTTTCTACAAAAAAGTGCGTTGCCAAACTTTTAGAAATGCATATGTACTTTTGGTAGAGATTCCTCATAAATATAGGTTTAACAAATAAAGTATCTGATTCCACAAGGCTGTTTTTTTTTATAATGTAAGTTAGGTGGCAAAAAAATTTATACAAATTTTGACAGTTGAATAAAACAATTTACATTTTTATAACGACATATAATATATGACATAGAAATACGATAGATGCATAGCGTGTCGTCTAAAAGCATTCACGGGAATCAAAACTTTTTGATAAATATCTGTGACAATATTGTTTGAAGTTAAATCCACAGGATTATCTGCTGGATACAGTGCGTACGTTTTAATTTGGCCGAAATAACTTATCGGGATTCATTCATTTGTACTCACGGTAAAACCGTACAAGGAACTCTTTTATGCAACTGATCTGATGAGGGCAAATGATCACGTTGCATCTCATTACTGGTGAATAGCCAAGCTTCGATCTTATATAGAAACGGCGGCCATTAACGTAATCAGAGGCAATTTTATATTTCCAATGCTTATTGATTCTCAGAGCAACGGGTGTGCTAAACGATGTTCCTCAAACACTTCAAGATACAACTACGGTATTATGACAACAAGGTCTGGCCAAGATGAAGCCCATAATAGATTTACTACTAAGTCCAAGCTGCTTATTCCATAGTAGATAGTACATAGTAAGTTATTTATTTATTGTTATGTTGAAAACATAGTTGAATAAATAACAATACAGAATTATACAAGGTTTTCGTCATGCCGGAGCCACACAAAGCTTCATTTCAATGATCATGTAGTGTGGCCGGGGACTTTGTGTTTTGTAGAACTTTGTAGTCTTCAAGGACAAAAATGTACAAACACTTTGAGCTATATCTGGCTCCGGTATTAAGGTTTGAAAAATGACTAATATTGCAAATGTTTTGAACTTCGTACAGTGTAAATTAAAGCGAGTATTTTAATCCCACACACATACGCTTACTGCATTTTTATTCCGCTAATAATCAAATTCCTTTAGATACTTATTAAAAATATTGTGAACCCTAAAAGTTCTCAATATTCCCGTATTTTATATCTCTTTGTTTTTTTATCAGTGCGATCAGACTTAAAATCAGTATTTTTCATATTTCAGTACAAGGTTAGGTCAAACAAAATGTCATAGCAGAGACTTTTAAACACACTTAAATATCATGAAATAATTTGATACAAAACCAGGTGTTATAAAACAATTTTTATGTATCCATTCGATGCTTTTTAACGAGTAATTTAGAAGGTTCTTCAGGCGTTTATGGAGTAAGTTTCATTGATTTATCCTTTCTCCTCTATTTCATTAATCCATCTGCGACATTTTGACAGGTGATAAAGTCGTGATAATAGTTTAAGTTCCATTAACAAAGATTTATCTCTCCGATAACGTTTGATGGACGGTAAAATTAATTAATAAACAATTGCGTGTTTTACTATCTTTATACATACATATAATACTACTGTACGTGTGTATGTCACTGAACTCCTAAACGGCTGGACTGATTTGAATGATTGTTTTTTGTATGCGTTCGGGGAGTACCCTGGATGGTTTAGATTAAAAAATCAGCCTGGCAGATGGCGCTGCAGTCGGTATCTAGATTATTTATTTATGCTGAAACTAAACGGCTGCATCATACAGGTGAAAGTCTGTCGGTTCATTGACCATATTTTTATGATCAGACATACTATATGATGATGATATAGGCTCGACTCTTAATGTAAGTGTGATGCGGTGCGGTTCGGTGCTATGCTGTGCGGTGCTGTGTTGTGCGGTGCAGTGCTGTGCTATACTGCGCTGTTCTGTGCTGCGCTGTGCGTTGCAGGGCGGTGTTTCGTGGTGCGGTACAGGTGGGAATGGTGTGATTAAAGGTAAAATAAGCCACTATAAAAATACAATTCTTTATCCAACTAAAAAACGTCTAAAAGAAGAACAAGAACAACCAGTTGCAAAGTTGAGTGATATTTCAGCAACAGATGCGTCGCACGTCCCGCGCAGACCGAGTTATTTCAAACTTTTCCGCACTTTTGTATAGAAATGATATAGCGCGTGTACCGCTTCAGCAGTTAAGCGCAATTTTTAAGATTTATCTAAGAGATATTATTTACAGTTATTTCCTTTGTTGCTGCTATAGTAAGATAATATAGTTATTATATCTGTTTTTCTTATTCCTAGCGTTATCCTGATTTAGTATCAGGGTCCGCTTAGATTGCAGATAATGTGGCTGTGGAGCGACTTATAATAATAATAATAATAATAATAATAAAATGCTTTATTACCAGAATTGTACAAATTCCAAATATACATTACATTCAAATACTTATGACCGACTGCGTCTGACGTCATCCCCGGAAGCCCCATAATCTCTAAAATTTATCGACTAATATCTCACAGCGAAATTAAGCGGGACCTACTGTTTTAGGTGCCTTCCGAAACACGTTATGACAGATTTTTTTATACGGCTGCGGCGGCCAGGCTAGTGCTCACATCAGGACGTCCCACAAGACTGAGGATCTTTTCCACTTTTGTCCGCTCGCGCGAACGCTCGCATTTCAGAAGAAGATATTGCATAAAACCGCTGCCTTATTCTGGCCGTAGAAGCTCCAAGGTACATAAGGAATGACAACATTCATGGCGATCTGAGGATGCCCTCTGTGTAGTTCGTGTGCCAGCTAGCGCGACGCCCTTTTAGTCGGGTTGTCAGGAGTCGCAACGAGCACCTGCGCCGTATCGCGCCTCTCGACATGCATCCGCTCGACTCTGGCAGGCAGTGGTCCCCATTCCTTTGGGATCTCCTGCGGTCTTTACTCGCCGTCACGATGACCAGTGACGGTGAAGGTGAGGAACAACGGAGCAGACACAGTTAATATCAATCAACCCTTTATCGATATTCCACGGATTGGAAATTCGGGCGAGCCTCCTTTGGAGACTCGTTTGCGGCGCCTATTGGTAAGAACGCCTCATCACCGGACTTGACTCTGGAATCTTTGACGGCGCTGTTTTCGGTTGAACTTTCCATCCCGGAATCGACTCCCGCTTCGTCGGTCGACTCCCCTAAAAAAAGAACAGTGCCCACCAAAATCCGAACCCTACTGGATTGACAGATTGACCCTTTTATGTGATTGATATCTCAGTGGTAGTGTTGCCTTTTACAAAACCCTGCCACGCATTTGAGACTCCCTCATGTTTGAATGTTGTAGGCAAAATAAGACACCGAATATCTAAGGCTGCCTGTGAGACAAGCCCGGACAAGGAGGACGGCCTCGAGGCATGTATGCGATGACTCCTGGAAGAACCCGATGGCTAATGTTTATGTAATAATTGAATAGTTTCTTATTTAGCTACAAAATTAATCATGGTATTTTTTAAAAGTGATAACCTCTTAAGCCGCGTTGGTAGTTTTTTTTTTAAGATGGGGAAAAACTTTGAACGTGCGACACTGCTTCCGTCACCATTAACAAAACTTCTGAAGACGCGTTTCCATTTCTATTAGCACTCCTGGAGTGCCTATTTCAAGTTATTTTACTTAACCATTGCGAAATATATAATCTGTGTATCTTGGTCATCAACAGATTAAAATAATAAAATAAATTTAGAACAATTAACACGCACACATTAAAGCAACCACACGTTAACTCAAGAATAAAGTGAGAAAATAATTTTAAATTTCAATGTAAGAAAGGGTTTTTTTTTTTACTTCATATATTGGCACTTCAGTTTGCAGATTGTATGGAATTTTGTTAACAATAGGCGACGGGAAAATAAATTTAACGAAAGGAAAGCTTATGAATATTGCATTTATCTTGCTCTAGGCAATTGTTTGAAAATGCTTTAATGTCAGTAAGGGCTTTCTAAACGATGAAAACAATTTTAATTGAGAAAATGTCCCAACTTTAAAAGTTAATATTTTCAAAATAATTATAAACTTTGCAATATAAATTTTTAAAATCTTTGCAATAAGGGTTGTGTTCTGTGTATACTTCTAGCGACTTTCCTTTCTTATTAATTCTTTATTTAATTCATTTAAAGCACCTCAAATCTAAATTCAGCCGAAATTAATGCTTCAAATATCTTCCTTATTAATTGTACCAGCTGACGGCTAAGGCCAGATTCTCACGTCTCACGACACAACTAAAGGATTTATAGTGCAAAAACACATGTGTTCTTTATTGGAGAAATGAAAATGAAATTTGTATGTCACACTTTATTACAACTCGATATCTTACATTGTACGACGCTAATTAACATAAAAACCAACAAAAACGTGGGGTAAATCGAGAATCCAACAATATTATACAATGGCAGTGTTAGTACGGTTTAGGTCCAATTTCATCGCTTAGGGTTTGTACACGCGCTCAACTGGTGGTGGAAACGACCATTTAACAGTCACCTATAAATAATTCCTATTGCCCATTTGGCAAAGGGTCTTATGACCAATTTAATGCTTATGGGGAGCAAATTCTGCCACACTGTGAAATGAGACATTAAAATGCCTAATTTATGATTCAAGAAGAATATGGATGGCCTTCCTGCTTAAAGCTTTTTCTTTTTGTCCTATTTTACTTCGCTATTTCTCTTATAGCGGAGCCTGACATAGCTTCATTTAAAAGATCATTTCAATGTGTTTTCGTATGGCCGGAGACTTTGAGTAACTTCACAAAGTTTTGTAGAACTTTGTAGACTTCAAGGACAAAAATGTACAAACACTTTGAGCTATGTTTGGCTCCGGCATTAAAGATAGAGTATTATATATAGGTAGGAACAAAGGTGTTACATATCTATACTAATATATAAAGCTGAATAGTTTGTTTGTTTGTTTGAACGCGTTTATCTCAAGGATAGGAAGGAATAGGATAGCTCATTTATCGAGGAAAGCTATAGGCTATACATCTTCAATCTAAACCCAAAAGGATCGGAGCGCCGATGAAGAATGTCAAAATTGGGGGTTCTTTTTCCCATTTGAGAGCTTGCGATGCGTGCGCTGCGTAAATGGTTAAAGTTACGTAAAAGTCATGTATAACAAAATTGTTTCCCTTTAAAAGTTCAACATAAAAGTCCGCAACAGCATATGTCTATCTTTTAAGGTTGGTTCAGTATAATATTTATTATGCTAATCAAATTTGCTCTAAAATAATGCATTATTTGTGAAGGTCTTTTTATAAACATAATATTAATCCTTATCCACAAACTATTTTTAAACCACTAAGTGATAAGAGTGGCACACGCGAATGAATTCGTGGGGTACAGCTAGTGGCTATATATTAAACCACGAAAGGATCATATCCATTTCTTAAAGACGACCTGTTTCTCTTACGCTTCGAAATTAACATTGAAATACATAGTACAAGGGAGAAGTTGAAACAAAATCTGTGGTAGGCATTTGAGTCGATCGCTAGGTTAAGCAATTTCGCGACCGAGTGATAAATGGGCGACTCATCTTAACACTCGATTTTTAATATCCGTTCCTCGGAAGGTGCGTAAAACATTGAGTTCCGGTTTAGTTAACTGGGTGATATCAGTTGTGGGATTGTCGGGATTTCGGGGATGGTAACAGGCGGTAGTTGGTCATCTTAACTCGCCCCATAGTCACAGCCTCTGAAATTAAAACAGACCCTGATAATGGAGCAAGATGGGCCGCGCTAGGTAGAAAAAGTCAAACCTACATCACTAAGAACCCTTACACTTCCAAAACATTTTGAAAATATCCGTTATTCGATACATAAAAAGTAAAGTTGATTAAAAATTAGACCATTTTACTTCGGCTCTTGCTAATTACTTCGAAATCGTCCATTAACAGGAATCGAAGTTGGTCCGTTTTATCTTTAGATTAAAAGAAAATTAGTGGCAGACTCGAACGTATCTCCGTTACGTGATTAGGAAATTGGAACTGTCTTAAAAAGTTTTTTAAACGTCCATTGCGGGGTCGATTTGTTCGAGCGCAAATTGAATTTTAATATAAGCTTCAATCGCTGAAAGGGTCAATACATAATTTGTAAATGATTTCAATAAATGCTGACATGGATATTAATTTAGTACTTAATAAAATGTTTGGTTAGCCATTCTGAAGTCAGTCAACCCCAAAGATTTTTATAAACATTGACATGCAGAATGTAATATTGAGAATATTTTTTTTATAGAGGTAACCAAAGTGAATAAATATTTATGATGATAATAAATAATATTGAATGATGATAAATAAATATATAGGACTATATGATACACGGACGTCTGTTCCTAAGGTAGACAACTTAATGCCTGTGTTATAGGCCCTATTTGAATTACAATTGTTTCAAATAAAAATATTGTTTCCTTGCTTTCTTATTAATAAAAACCGACAAGTTTATAACCGTTTATAATTAATAAAAGTGCTTTTCACGGATAATTTATCTTTATTCTAGCATAAGATTGTATTTAAAGTCAAATGTCAAAGTCTATTCTCATAGACTTTCTGACAAGCGTTTGTGATCTATATACGTATATTAATATTGCAAATGCCTCGACTGGAAATACATTTTTAAATTTGCTATGACTTATTTATGATCAAATAAAAAATGTACAAACCTTCTCTTTTATTAAAAAAGTAGGTGTAACCAAATATATTTTCTAGCGTCGTGTTTTAAAGCCCTTTACAAAAGTGAAATGAGTGTTAAAATTAGCTTTAAATTCTATTGTTAAAATATAATCCCCAAAGCAGAAGCTCGGTCGTTGGCTGATTTGATTGTTGCGTTCTGCTTACCCGCTATTGTTCCCATCCAGACGAGAATCCAGCCTTCAAAAAGGTGGTTGGCACAAACACTCAGTTTTTGGCCGAATTTCGCTCAAATGCGAGTCGGCGTATGAGCTTGCTGAAGTTTACTATAGTGCATTCCTATAAAGAATATGTCATTAATAAATATGACTTTCACACATTGTTTTTTGTGAGCAAGATATTTGATATAATATTATCAGTCTTTCAATCTCAATAGACCGTGTAAGTGTGGCGTCACAACTCTATTAGGCTGATGAGCATGCCGATCGTGCCCGCGGTGGATTGGCGTCTGTTCCCATCGGATTTTACCACGGTTAAAGATAATCAGTTACTTCTACGATCTGTGACTTTGTCCAATATCCTATTAATGAGGAACCCTAAGAGTAAATATTCTGGGATATCAACAACCTTCAAGATTACACGGGCAGCGTGGAAACAAGTTGCGGTGAATAAGTAAACCGTGCTTAAATTTTACGTATTGGTTTTATTTCGTGACATCTATAAGACCAGGAAGCCAGAACCTTTGCAGGTTTTTTTATATCGTAATATCTAGGAAGCGAATAAAATTGTTCATTAGTGTGTTCAAATTCACAAAAGCGAATAAAATAAATGAAGGAGAATAAAATAAAATAAATGAAGTCCAGTTAAAGTCTCAAGTCTTTAAATGTCAAATGTTGGGGTAATAATTATTATGAACTTTCCTATTATCAAAATAAGCAGCATGGTGTCGTATGATACCGAATAGGAACGAAGTTATCCATTTCAAGTTCTAGTCGAGGTTAAGAAAGTAATTATTCGGGTATAATTTTTTTTATTTTCATTCTTTTATCTTTAGGGTACGCTCAATTAAGTTAAAAACCCTTTTACACGTCGAAACCGACTACGCTTATGCACATTAAGTCTACGGTGTATAAAATTGAAGATTTACATTAAGTACATCAGTTAATTATAAATCAATTTATTTTCATTTATTATTTTCATTTAATTCTTAAATTATATTTGCAAAATCGATAAGAAAATAAAAGCATTGGGCTCGTTCGGGTCTAAACATGGGACCCCTCGCATCCTAATCCTAATGGCTTATTATATTAAGTAATATCTATCCCAATAAAAACATTTTCATGTAAAATTTTGCCAAGAAGACACTCATACTGTCAAAAAGTTATCTGATTTCATGTATAGCCAAGATTCAGCTCTACACGCCATCACTCTACAAGTTCTAATTTTACAAACTTTTCATTTTATTCATAGTATTATTTGGCTTAGTCGTTTCGCTATATTGTTCATTAATTTTGAGTTATACAATAATTATTGTAGTAATGATTTTTAATTATTGTAGTTGTTGCGGACAGATGACACCAATGGTGACGTCATCGATTGAGGGCGGCGGCGAACCCCCTGATTGTGGCTGGCACTAGTGTACATAGCGAGCGAGATAGCTAACTCTTGCGAGAGTGAGACAGAGAATGCTATCTGCCAAACTGCAAACGATAGTCAAAATTGGATCGAGGCATTTCATCACGCACGCGTAGAGCAACATTTTACCCAACTTTGGCTCCACCGTTAGGTCGAGTAGATGCTGGCCGATCTCGGTCAGGTCTTCCATTGGTGTCAAAGCGCCAATCGTTTTCAATAATGTGACCGCATTGCGCACGGCCAAAAACGAGGGCGGTTCTAGGGCTTTGGACAAAAAGTCAGCGATCGGCGTATTGCCGGGAGCTAAAAGTTTAGTGTGCAGACACAATTCTTGTAAGGGGACTCTTAATATTTCTGGCACAGAGGTGAGAGG
Source organism: Charaxes varanes (assembly GCA_024363005.1). Classification (NCBI taxonomy): domain Eukaryota; kingdom Metazoa; phylum Arthropoda; class Insecta; order Lepidoptera; family Nymphalidae; genus Charaxes; species Charaxes varanes. The sequence continues at coordinate 1,857,224 of JANCMC010044589.1, read as the reverse complement.
CAAAGTTTTAAATCTACGTTTAGAGCACATGTGGAAGCAAAGGCCCGGCTTTGTCCGTCCCGCGCGGCCGGCTCGTTGCTGACAACACGCTCGAGAGGTCCACACACATTGCAACGAGCAAACTCCTCCGTTCGATTCGTAATACTTCTCTTTGACTTTACACGAATCGATAACGTACACGACGTCATCGATAGTTATCGACGTTTCGGCGATATTTGTAGAAATAATAATTTTTCTCGCATTCGGTAAAGGGTTGAACACTTTCTTTTGGTCCAAAGTTTGCATGTTGCTGTGAAGAGTAAAAATTTGGTACTTGGTAACATTCATATCTGAACAGCCTTGAATGAGGTCCCTCAGAGTAACGATATCGTCGTAGCCCGGTAGAAAAATAAGAATACTTCCTTTGGGCATATTTAAATGTATGTGTCTTACTAGAGCTAGCATAAGATCGTGGTCTATCAGTTCTTCCGAGAAGGCGTGGTTGTAAACGTCCAAGAGGAAATTGTCCGCTGCATCCTCGTCCTCCTGATTACCCTTGGGTTCCTCCGTAAGGTTAAAGGACGACAACAATTTGGCACATTCCGTGTGGCCGTTTTCTACGGCATAATCGTAAGCGGTCTTACCGCTTTTATCTTTGCAAGTCGGATCGGCGCCTGAAAATGGTCATTTTGCACGGTTATTTAACAATTGTGGCCAAATACGAAATAGTTGAGCAAGATTTGGGTGGGCGGTCTCACCGATTCGCATGATCTGGCGCGCGGTTTCGGTGAGGCCGCGCGCGGCGGCCGCCATGAGCGCGGTGCGGCCGCAGCGCGAGTGCGCCGCGTCGGCCGGCACGCCCTCCGACACGAACATGTACAGCGCCTGGCTGAACGAGTCCTGTCGCACACAAACACCCGCCACACTATTTATTTATTTTATTTATTTTTTTAAATTTTTTATTAAGAGACAATTTTACTTATAAAATATAGTCAGTGGAACATAAACCACAGTCGGTTTTTCTGTGCATTGTTGATTCTTAAACGGTCAAATTTCATACAAAACTATAATTTATTCTAAACTATTTTGTAGACAGTACAGTGCATCTTAAATTTAGATATGTATATATATTTTAAGACTATAAAAATGAAATTGTGGGTGGGCAATAATAGTTCATGCGGAATTCACAAAAGCAAACTTATTAGTGTGATGCTTATACAGGTGTTCAATAAAATATTTTTTAAGTAAGGTTCTGTTGTTATTTCGATTAAGCTGTTCTTTTAAGGTTAGATAGGTTATTAATTAAATTAGATATAAGATATTCAAAGGCTTGTTTTCCGTAATTATTACTATATTTAGGGAGTTTTAATTTAGGGTATACCATTACTATGTATTCATCATCATCACCATCATTGGCCTACAACATCTATGACAGATGATTTAAACGACACCGGGACTACTTTGGCACTTGCATTTGTGGCTATATAAACCAATTCGGGATCTGCATTTTCGACCACAGTTGTGACATAGAGGCTTATTGAGTTTGAGGGAGGTGCTGCTGTGTTAATTTTAGCGTGCCTTTGTTTCCGCTTTTTGGTCAGCACCTCGAACCAAGAATTGACATGAGATATTACTCATTACACCGATTTTCCCTCGTATTCATTCGCGGATTAAAGCAAAGTAGTTTAGTTTCTCATGCATGTCATGGATTTGCGCAAAGTAACGCCTGATTCTATCAATTACATAGGACATTGTTAAATTTCTGATTGTGACAATTTTAAAGTATCTATAATGTAATCATAACATTTTTCTTCTAGTCTTTATTGCTAACTGCCGTTTATATGGTCCTGGCATAACTTTAAATAAATCGCTTTAAAAAAAACCTTTATTGTACTAGGCAGTATAATAGTATACTAGTATAGTATTATACTAGGCAAGCCAAAAAAAACTCGAGTAAAATTTATAAGCATATTTTAAAAAATGTCTATCAAATTTTAATTATTGAAATGACTCGTTCAGTTGAAAATTTCATGTCCGTATTATGTAAACGATTAGTCCAAGATTTTGTTTATGCTTTGCTCTCAATGATGAGTTAGGCAAACAAATTGAACTTGTTCCCTGTGCTCATGAATTACAGCAAAGTAACTCGTATTTCTATCATCCGTTTCGGGCGTAAATTGATTCGCGCATACAATATATAAATAATGATAGTATTATTTCATACATCAACAAACTTAAGGAACTCTATTAACGCTGTATAAAAGAACCCTTTTGAAACATTTAATGCAGTGTTTACAAAAAGAAGAAAGTGACAACATCTTGGGGTACTTACTGTTAATGATTTTACAATATATATCGGCTGGGCCGATAGTTTGATAGCCTGCGTTGCAGCTAGGCAAAAAATTAGTTAAGTGGCACGTCAAGTGGGTCAGTTAAGGTCGCTTTTCGCCCTTCTTTAAAAGCTGGCATCTTCGAGCCTTCTGTTGGGGCAGATGTTCATGGACGTCGGTAGTCAGTGACCACCTGCCCGTTTGCCCTTCGTAAAATAAAAAAAAAAACTGGGAACCCGAAACTTCGATGACTTGAACTGACTGTATCTGATCTACCAAAAGGACGTATTTTTGGAACAGGTCCGGATTTCATAAAGTAGGTTTAGGCCATGACTATCGACAAATCCGTGCTCCACCAATCGATTTAAAATTTTGTATTTAATTCTTATTAGGTTTATGTCCTTATTCTTTATAGATTTAACTCAAAAGCAAAATATAAAAATTGATATGAAATGAAACATTCACATAGAATTGCATCTTGCAAGGAACAAGAATGCATGACTCATATCCTTTGTTTATCTCAAATCTGACCTCGCATTACGGGGGTCGTGTTACTTCCGTTCTTGCAAGTCCAATGTTTATTTTTAGAGTGTCGTATTACATGTGGTAGTTACGGAACTGTCAATGTATCGGTCCCTTATCGTCCCATACGGAGCTGACATCCGTTGCCCTTTCGTACCAAAGATAACGACTCTCTGATTGCTTTGCTCATTGCTGCCACTTTGTGCGGTGAACTGCATTCTGTTCTCGTTCGTTAAACGTTATGAGTAATCTGTGTTAAGTGTTAAGTTAAAAGATTAGCGTAATAATTAAAAAAAAAAACAGTCCTTAACATATAAAGCGCGTGTAAAGTTCGCGAAATTTAAAAAAATCGTACATCAATTAATTTTCGTCACATTCAAAAAAAAAAAAACTATTGACGCTGTTTATAACCGAAACTGTGTATAAACGAAAATACATAACAATTGCATTCGAAAAATAAAATTAGATTTTTAAATTTTTAAAAGCATTTTGTTTCTTGTGTTTAGTTTGGTGTTTTTATTAGGGTGATATATTTGTTCATCAAAAAAAATGACTGCATTCTTGCATCATCGGAGAATCTTTGAAGAAGTAGGTATTCTAGATTAAACTCTTATTGAATTGTTTTTTTCTTGAAGACATATTTTAGTTTTTTTGTATGGATGTTACGCGATTACTCCGCCGTTTATGAATCGATTTTAATGATTCTTTTTTGTTGAATATCAAATCAAATTAAATCGTTTATTTGCCGATACGGGTACTATATTGATCACGTTTTGACTCCGTCGTTTCGTAAAACGTATGCATGTATGTGTAATAGTTTGGCACTAGTGAGCTTGTGGTTTTATTTCAATAGTTTCATATATAAATAAATATATAGGACTATATGTCACACGGACATCTATTACTTAGGTAGACAATTTAATGCCTGTGTTACAGATAACAGACGCCTGTTATAATCAAATATATACATGTATATAAATACATACATATAGATAATTCACCCAGACTTGAGGCGGAAATCGAACCCACAACCCACAGAGCGGAAGGCAGGGTTACTGACCACTGCACCAACGGGCCAGTCAGAATGCTAATTTTTAAATAAATTATTATAATGTATATTTTATAAAAAAATAGCATTGGCACATCCTCCTCTATATAAACTATAATTGTGACAAATTTCATATTCCTCTACGTCGGCGCAAATTTTCGTGAAACGGTACCGAAAATTTTCGCTTCACGAATTAATATATAGGATACCTTTATCAAACCACTTCCAATAATAGCTTCTTACATAGATTTGTGTAAATAATGTTTATTTTAAATAATTGCAGCTGTCTATGAAAGAATGGGACATTCCATACGACGAGTTGAAGCTATTCGAAGTGATCGGCACGGGTCGCTTCGGCACCGTGTACCGCGGCAGCTGGCACGGCGCTGTTGCTGTCAAATTGCTGCACGTGAACGCACTAAGCGACCACTCGGTGCCGCTCGACACCTTTAAACACGAGGTAAATCTCCTATCCATATCATACACTGATGTATCAAGCTGAAGAGCTTGTTTGTTTGTAAGTTTGTTTGCTTGCTTGAACGCGCTAACCTCGGGAAGTACTGGTCCGATGTGAAAAATTCTTTCAGTTTCAAATAGCCCATTTATTGAGGAAGGCTATAGGCTATACATTATCACACTCAAAGTTTTCATTTAATTTTACGCGGACGAATTCGCGGGTAGCAATTACTATTTCATATTCATTCGTGATTTCTAAATAATTTTCTTTTCAGGATTCCTTAGCCCTAAAAGAAACTTATAATTTTGTTCTCTCCGTCCGTCCATCCGCCCTTAAGGTGCCTCCTTCCCTAGGATTTTCAAACTATTAGATGTAGAGACTTCAAATTTTACATATTGATAGGCCATGTTAAATAATAATTAGAAAAATTGTTGTGAACAAAATCGGACAATAACTTTTGAAGTTATTTACCAAATACTTTTATTCCGTATCGAGTAGGGAACCCTTCCTTATGCATGTCTTATCACGCTCTGGGCTATTTTATTTCATCTTAGTCTTGCTATCTTTAGTCTTGGTGTCTCAACCCAAACAATATATTTTTTTAGTTTTATCCGTTGTCACTCTTCGGGATAGTAAAGGAGTTTTTCCATACATAATATATCTCTCAACACAGATATTCGAATCAAAATAGAAAATTAATTAATTAAAATTTTATGCCATCTGTTCCCCCAGAACATTTTCCTCTTCAACTAATTCTGTCATGAAATGTATAGATCTTGTCAAATTGACTATTCGTTTTTGTATTCAGGTTGCGACCTTTCGAAAAACACGACACGAGAACCTTGTGCTCTTCATGGGGGCCTGCATGAAGCCCCCGCGACTGGCTATCGTGACGTCACTCTGTAAAGGAATGACGCTATTCACGCATATCCATCTGAGGAAGGACAAGTTCACCGCCAACAAAAGCGTCATCGTCGCGCAACAAATCTCACAGGTAAAATAAATGCCACTATTTGGGGGCGTTCAAGTATTACGTAACGCATTTTTGAAGGTTTAACCCCCCCCCCCCACATGTGACGCGCCATTACAAATACCGAAGTCACTTAAATACCTTTGTTATTGTCGCATTTACAGTAATAATAACTACAACAGGAGATTTTTTACACGCAATATTTGTGTACATATACGTTTTAGGAGACAATTGAAGTCATTTTAGTGTAACTTGCTTAGTATGCAGGAACACCCCCTGCCCAAATTACGTTACGTAGAACTTGAACGACCCCTTACTGGCTATGTACTGTATCAGTCTAATATAAAACTTCATAAATTCTGTATGTCTTCATACTAAAGCGAAGTGCTTAAAAGTGGTGTACCAGACCATATATAACAGACTTTTCCAAACTGTTTTTTCACAGTCTGGTTATTTTTACAAATTTTCTGCGTTTTCCTAATTTTTTCTGCAACTCACTAAAATTTCTATAAATATAAAAAAACATTTACCTTATGAATATTAAAATTGCATATAAAAAAAATATTTAAAATATAGAAAATAAGCAATGGACTTTATTAAAAAACATGATATTAGGTCTTCACGGGTCTTTTGATAGTGACCCACAATTTTGGGACAAAATAACATATAATTTAGTTAGGATTGCAGAAAATAGATATTAATGACCCAAAGGAAGTCACAGAATTTGTCATATTTTGGTTGTATTTATTCCATCTTACTTTACAGGGTATGGGTTATCTCCACGCACGAGGCATCATCCACAAAGACCTGAAGACCAAGAATATATTCCTTGAAAATGGGAAAGTGGTCATCACTGATTTTGGACTTTTCAGCGTCACTAAACTGTGCTTCGGTAACAAGTAAGTCATGACTCTTTTTTTCGTTTTATGTATGTACATGTATTTTCTTGCAACATAGACAATGTTATCATTGAAGTACTTAAGAAAATATTCATATAGAATTTAATGACCGCATCAGATAGAGCGATTGATGTGGCCACTTTCTGGGCTGCTACTATATAACAAACAATTTTATAAATTTAGCTATTGAAACAATAAAAAAGAGTGCCAGTAAGCAGAAATCTGCCTGATAAATTTATAAATACAATAGTTGTTGCTCTATTCCCCTTTAACAAATTAAAAGATTAAAAAAAAAGTTTGAAGCTCTATAGTTTCAAACTTTTTGTGATCTTTCGTTAATACGTTACATGACAATGTGACCAAATTTTTTATGTATATTAGTGCGCGGGGCGATAGTTTAGGAATCCCACCGGGTTGGCTGTGCTACTTGGCGCCCGAACTGGTGCGGGCGCTCCGGCCTCATGCGTCCTTGCACCTACCCTTCTCCAAGGCCACTGACGTGTACGCCTTCGGGTAAGCTATTTTTATTTTTTTCAATATAAATTTAACTTGTTCCTAGAGTTATCCTGGTCTAGTACCAGGGTCCGCTTAGATTGCACAGGATGTGGCTGTGGGACGAGTTAAGATAACCGATTGCCGTCTGATGTCATCTTCGGAACATCCACAATCTCTACTACCTCACGACTAATTTTGCTCAGTGACATTAATCGGTTCCCACTGTTGTACGTGCCTTCTGAAACGGAGGAGGTCGAATATCAAATACAAACCAGTGTTAGAATGAGTCACCCGGTTCCAAACAAAGCTACTTAATCTAGCGATCGATTGAAATGCTGACCACTGATTAAACCACAATCCTTTCAGACTGTCTAGTTTTAACTCTCAACTTCTAATTACTTAAAATAATTTATTTAATTGATAATAAATGAAATTTGCAGTGAAATCTTTAATTTAAATTGATTATTACTAAAGTTTATAAAAAGGCATGGAATAAAAACTGTTTAATTAACATTAAAACCTTTGAGCAAATCCAGTTAGAAATGTTTTACTTTTTTTATTTTGGCAGGACTGTATGGTATGAGCTACTCTGTGGAGAGTACCCTTTCAAAGGTCAACCTCCAGAAGCTATCATCTGGCAGGTGGGCAAGGGGGTAAAACAGTCATTGGCGAACATGCAAGCGTCCAGAGATATTAAGGTAATTTGCGAATTATTATATTTACTAAATTAGTGCACTTAAAGCACAGGATTACTTGAGATAATGCTCTATTGTGTTTATTTCATTTTTAATTTTTTTTTCAGGACATCCTAATGCTATGCTGGTCATATAGATCGAATGAGCGACCGGACTTCCCACACTTACTATCAACACTAGAAAAGTTACCACGAAAGAGACTGGCGCGCTCTCCCTCTCACCCCGTACATCTGTCTCGTTCTGCCGACTCAGTGTTCTGAGAGCGGCTCGTCGGCGCGCTCTGTGTGCGACCTTAAAGTGTTTTAACCCAAAGTCCACCCTGGACGAATTGCCTCAGAATTGGCTAGTGATCTCTTGCTCGCACCCATACGTTCGTCGCGCACTGCCATCTCAGTTTATTGCGGTTGGTTAGTTGGCGTCCTCAGAACACTCTCCGTAATGAATTCAGTAAAACGGTGCTTCCCTTACTTATTTTCTAATGCCCGGTTATTTATTATTATAATTATGCCAGAGCCAGACATAGCTTCTTTATAGACTTTGTTAACTGCTCAAAGTTTAGTAGAACTTTGTAGTCTTTAAGGAACAAAATGTACAAACACCTTGAGTTATGTCTGGCTCCGACATCACGGTTTATAGAAAGCTATTTGACTATTGACTACGCATTATCATATTATCGCTCATTTTATTTATAGCGTTAAATGGAGGTTCTGTACGTTACAATCAATAAAATATTTAAAGTTTTTAATTTATTTTAATTCATTTTAGATTCTAAATTATTATTTTAATCAATAACTTAAATTATCCTACACAACTACAGGGCAATGGCGGTCGGAAGCATGAACGTAAATATCATCATATATTGTAGGGGCAATACATAAGAAAAAAAAAAAGAATCGTCAAAGGTTTTTCAATTTAACACCGATTCGAAAAGTATACACAAGTTCACAAAAAAGCCAGCAAGAAACAATTGCTCTTTTCAAATTAATTAATAAATTGGTTTGGTTCGGCTCCAAAAATTTGGGAATATTTTGCAACGATACAACATTTTTACGCTTCGGCTTGGCCGTGGCTTTTTATATTATATATATAGTAATATTATAGACGTGTAGTGGAGTCAAACTCGTAACCTCTCAGAATTGAACACAATATCACCGCTACGCTGTGTAATATAATTAACTTGCTTATGAAAACCACTACTAATAATACAGATAAGAGATGTCATGAGTATGTTTAGTGTATTATAAGATACCTGCAGTATAAATACATTCCAGAAATACTAATATTACAGAAAGCGGTCAGTATAAGGTGGATTCTCGCGTGTGATTACTTGGTAGGACTTATCACTATTCTTAGTAAGTTTAATTTATTTTCGACTAACACTATTAAGCTTGTACTTTTTCATATTTATACAATAAATAAATAAGACGGTGCGTCAACAGTTCATCAGCAAAGGACAGGCATTTTTTTTTAAAGAATATTAGGAAAACTTTTTTGGTATGTCTAATATTCCCTTTGTCCCCTCCTACTAAGCTTAAATCAAAAGCTTGTATTAGGAGTACGTGCAAATTTAGTTGAAACCATTGATCTCTAGCTCTTACAAATGTTCGTAATTTTGCTGTGACTTCCAGTAGGTTAGGTTTAGGTTTAAAAAAAATTATTTCTTAAGAACAATGTTCACTTAAGAGAATTTTACAATGTTTTTTTAAACGTTAAGGTAAAAACAAACATAGTGACTAAAGATACGTTAAAGAGTTTGGGTTAAACTATTACTTATTCAAGACAACACTCTTAAATGTATTTTCTTAAATTTATTTTGGCTTACTGGTACCACCCAAAAGCCAAAATATGGCTGAAACTTTGACTTACACGAACTAATCCAGATATAGTTTTACACACAGAAAAACATTTAACATGTAAAGAAAACTAACTGGTACAAAGTATCTTTATGGCTGTGATTGACCAATAGCGGTGGTAGTATTTTTTTCATTCAAGTCCATCGTGTGTGGCATCTATGGACAGCTATTTTAAAATAAAGACGAGGAGGTGTTTTACACAGCTTTTTTACTATGGGTACCATTTTCGAGTAATTGGCCTTCAAAGTGTTTTGGAAGGTGAAAATTTTTACTCGAACTTATAACGTCATCACACAATTTACATGATACATAGTATACAAAAGCTTGTTGCCAGATTTAGGTAGTTACGAACATTTAATTAGTTTAAAAATTTAAAATAATCAAAGTTAATTAAATAATTTACTTTATTTCTTTAGCTAAACTCAGATAAATCATTGAAATCATTTTATAATAATACGGAGATAAGAGATGTCATAAATATATTTAGAGTATTATAAACAGATAAAGATTCCTACTATAAATACAGTCTCTTACTTATATTTCAAACAAAGTCACACTCTTTCCGACAGTACGTACTGCTGCTATTTATAAATTAAGAAGAACAACAAAATTCAAGCTTCCTCCGTCCCGTTTAATTTCCAGATCTATACAGACGAAAGGATCAAACACCAGTTTAATCTAAATGCGTTGTTGCAATTGGAGTGGGACTAATTTAAAGGTTTCAAAGGCTGCTCGATTACTACTTACGATTACACATAGAAAAATCTAATTCTTTATGTAAGCAATCTTACTGTATAACGCTAAGTTCATCCTATAAGGGAGGACGGTGGGTCTAGATTCATAATTAGTTCTACAACTTGATAGATGTAGTAGATATTTAACGTTAATGGAAGGCAGCTACCGGGTCTGCTAGTTTATACAAATCAATTTGCCAAGTTCTAATAAAATTCCTTTACTAATGCTGGATTACTTGAGGGCCCCTCAAGTACTCCCGATCCAGCATTAGTAAAGGAACGACGGTTCGATCGATCGAAATCGATTGAATAAAAATCGACTTATGGCTCCGAATGCCAACGCTCTAATCAATTTAAGAAGCGTAGATTTTCGGTCGACCTTTTTTTATAAAATAGGGGCGAAACGGGCTGGTGTCCCGGACAGGCCCATGGACATCTGCACCACGAGATGACCACGAGACCACGAGGAGGCTCACAGATGCGTTGCCGGCGTTTCAGAGTGGTTTCGTCTATCGGAAACTCTCACAAATCGAACATAACGGGGCAACAATACGATCGCTTGACGTGACAACATTGCCGCAACTTCACGCCGATCTTATGTGACATAGGTACTGATGCCCACACGCGCCAGCACAAGTTGACTGCAGAACAGAAGAACTGCAAGCGTGGCGCTCCCTGTAATTCAATCTACCTCTACCATTGTACGTTTAATGTGCTAACAAATATTTTCTGGGTGGTGTTTATGTGAGCAATAACTAAACTTGCTTAAAAGCTTACTCGCTACTGTACATGACCAAATGCATTTAGTAAAAGAATGAATAACAAATGCATACAACAGATGATGCAATGCATATAATGAAAATGTATCCTTAACGAACACACAAATTGCTCACATACAAGAGAAAATATTTATATGAAAATACGTACGACGTTGTTATTGCTGAAAGCAATCTCTGACAGACAACCTCATGGGAAATAAATTAACGATACGAGAGCGGAGTTGTGCAATATGACAAACTATTTACATATAAACTGTACTTGCTAAACACGACGCATATCCATGTAAAATAGTAATATATAATATAGTATATATATACCTATATTAAATTCTATAGATAAAAACAGTGTATCTACTAGGATAAGGTAGATAAAATAATTATTATTTACTAACACGTGAAGCAAAAACTTTCGATATCATTTTACAAAAATTAGGCGAACGGTGGAGCATGAAATTTAAAATTTAAAAAATAATACAATAATGTATGAAAAGAAAAAGTTACACACACCAATGCAATTTGTTTTATACACACCTGTATAAATTTTATTATTGGATGGTGTCAAATTTAGTCATGACAGTGTAACTCAAGACACGTGGCCGAATTTCGACTAGCGGGCGATCTCTAAATGATTATAGTATCAATGCTAACAACGCAACTCGTAATATAATTTTGTATTAAAAAAAATGTACATGGACATATTAATATGTAATAATCCCCTCCGTAATCTGTCCCCGTACATCTCGTATCATAATATAGCCGTAGGAGCGAACAAACGGAGGATAAGAGAGTGAGGTGGAGCGGTCACAGGGTTGTCTCAGTTTAGCCTATTTGCAGCAGCGCAGGTCAATTGATAGCCATCCGAGACGCATTCAGATCGCTGCTGTGAGATAACCTATATCGCAGCAGGGCAATCCGTCAGCAACCGTTTTATGATTGGATTACTATCCTGCGTGATGATAACACGACTAAGGTCACTGACATCCACTAAAAGTGTACTTCTTACCGGCTAGCTACACTGCAAGTCTACTTATTACCAGCAAACTACACTGCAAGTGCACTTATTACCAGCAAACTACACTACAAGTGCACTTCTTACCGGCTAACTACTACAAGTGCTCTTCTTACCAGCAAACTGCTTAGGCGTTGTCAATATTGCAGGTTTTCGCAACATATTACACTATTTAGGCAATACGACCATAAAAGTATTAACTGAATTAATATTTATTTGTAAACCTGTTAAACGCGGCACAATTAAGGCCTGAATTTCGCTTCTGCATAGTCAATTTCAGTTGATTGCCGGCAGCTTTAATAAAAGTGTTACAAAAAATATATACCCGAAGTGTAAAGTATGTATAGGGGTTCATTAGCCTCTGTGGAAACGCATGGGACAGGATCAGCTTCCAGAGCTTCTTCCCAACAAATGTCTCTGTGCTCCTCTAATTTACACTCAAGTATCCGACGTCGTTGATATATTATACATTTGTAAGGCTGGTGTGAACTTTGGCCGAGAGCTTCGTCTAGAATTTCTTTGTATCTAAAAGAAATAAGTATTATTACAAGACCGAAGGCATACATACAAATTTACAAGAAAAAATCCACCTATGAAAAACAATTAAACTGTAATTTTTTTACAATTTTTCACGACACCAACAAATTCATAAAAACAAAGTATATGAATATTCAGGGCGTTCTTTGGGGGTCATGAGGGCACCAAAGGCAAACGAAAATATACAAAAACAAAAAAAACCCGACCACTCGGTATAAGTTATACTTCTTATTAAACTTTATTTACACAGTTATTACTACTAATAGCATCACTATCATGTAATAATGTTTCAAATTTATCTCATTGTTTATATAAAATTAATGTGTTTTTTTTTAAAGTTCAAACATGTATTTGCATTCGTAGAACGCAGCCATGCTCGAAAAACTGCAGCAAGGTGTGAGGAGGGGGTACAAAAGTTCGAGACTTACAATACAAGATAATTCACGTTAATCTGTGCCCCAAAAAAGAAGTGACAAAAAAGACCAGTAAAATTTACATGTTTTATTAATTATTACAATTAAGTAATGCTTTAAACGCATTATCTCCCAACCTAACAATCCTGTTCGGCTCCACACCGCAGCTGGCTGCAATGATGACAGTTGGCTCAGCGTGTTCAATTCTAGTTCGTAATTCTCTTGCAGCAAAGCCTTAAAAATTGTAAATGTTTAATATTGTCTTAATCAACATGTCTTTAACAATAAATATCCATTCAAATTAACGTTGTCAATCGACTTAAATGATGTTTTGAATAAAATGAAAGAAAGTTTGTTCAATGATGTAACGCAGGTCAAATTAGCAACGCACGTTTCGGCCTAGAACCGAAGCATCATCAATATAAACTCTAAAAAGATTGTACGAACAGACCCTAAAATGATTATGCAAAAAAGCGCCGAGACTATGTTATATTATTTAAGGATTTATACAAAATAATTTCGTTATCTTGCTGGTTATGGATCGACGCATCTGTAAAGTAACACCACAATCTTATATAATCATAACATATACATGGTTTTAATAAGGATCTTTTTAAATTATTTTTAATTTGTCTAATTTTCAAGAGTGCTTATCCACCGCTTGTAATTTGCAAGCATAGCTATTACTGCATGTTACAAATGACTACTAGGGTTCCACAACTACCTATTAACGAAGACAGCTTTCCAGCTTCGAAACCTAGTTCTATAAGATCATAGAATACAATCACCTCCAAAAACAACAGAATGAATTGCCCCAATTCTGTTAGTAGCCAACATAGCGATGACTGCTTCAGGTACCAGTGGCATATAAATGACAACTCGAGATCCACGAGTGACTCCAAGCGAGGACAGCTTACCCGCTAACCTCGATACCTAGTTGATGAAGAATAAGACAAATGTTTTTAAAGGCTGAAGAGGGTGGTGGTGATGCTCCTGTAAATATGAATCAAAATAGTTCTGCTGAAAATAGGCCGCCGAAGGTTTGTTTTCCCTCCTTGGGGCCATCGAGTAGGCCGGGGGCCGTTTAGTGATCACCGTCGCCGCCTTGTCTGTGGTATAGGTCCCGGGGCCCGGCATTGGGGTCTTCGATTCGATCGTTTTGCCGCGTCCCGTTATACTAAAGGCTGGAGCCGCTCGCTTGCCGCCTTCGCGTGCCTCCCCGAGGACGGGTGGCAAGGAATAGACGTTCGGCGCTGAAAATTAAAAAATAAATTATCAGTATTTTAACTTCAATGTAAGATCAGCAAATGAAAATGAAACATAAGCTGCATATGTAGGTAATAAAAGATACAGATAATGGGAAATCACAATAAACTAAAATGACACGAAACAACACAGATGAGACAGACATGACACAAATAAAACGGCAACCAACAAAAACCAAAACAGAAGCAGATGAAAATAAACTCGATCGCAGCAAAAAAATAAAATATATGAACAATAATAATGGAATACAAAATATGACTGTACAAGCACAAGTATGAAAATGTAGAGACAACTACAAAATATAATTCATTACTATAATAGCAAAAGGATAGGTAATTAAGAAATGATCTCAAATACAACCCGAGAAATGACCACACACAATACACACAAATATGAAATAAAGAGATAGAAAAATAAAACACAATGACCACAAAAGACATACAAATGAAAACATAACCAATAGAGGAATGTGCCAAGCTATGTGTACGATGTTGCAAACGATACAATAGAATTTATCGTATACTCTTTTCAACCTGGCGTTTTGCTGCCGGGCTGAGGAGGGCTAACTCGCAAGCCTATAGAGAAAGCTGGCGCGTGGTCTAGGACGGCTCGGGAAGCTTTGATCGGCTCATAGTCGCACGGGGCTGGAGTTGGAGGCAGCTTTGGCGGGGGCCATCGACCATGTAACGACACCGCTGGACCCACTGCCCGGCCTATTGTAATGATTAACGCAAAGTACTTATATATATAAACTTAACCAATTATAATTTTACCCATTGCAGACGTTTTTAAAACAAATATTCGTAAATATTGCAACTTTTTTGGCAATAAAGAAATCTTACGTAGATGCTGTTACAGAAAAAGTCATCATATAATTATGCATGTAATTACGTAACACAAAATTTCATTGAAGTTTTTAAATGTTTAATTTTTGTCCGACTCATTAGGAGTCCATTTAATAATGATTAAAAAATCTGAATTCTTACATCAGCAAAAGATTCTAATAATGACATGAACAGACTTCTATTTGTGCATATACTATCTGTCTACTATATCAGATTCTAATAATGAGTATACAAAGGTATACCTAGGTTAGTACATAATTATATTAAGACGTTTATTTCTAACTAGTTGTTACCCGCGACTACGTCCGCGTAAAATTAGGTAAAATTTTTTAGTGGGATGATAAATAGCCTTATATCCCTCCTCAATGAAAGGGCTATCTAAGACTGAAAGAATTTTTCAAATCGGACCAGCAGTTCCTGAGATTAGCGCATTCAAGCAAACAAACAAACTCTTCAGCTATATATATTAGTATAGATAAGTTTCCATTGAAATTGAAAATATGACAAAATTTTTACAAAGCAAATTACTACTACATCAAAATGTGCTATATAAAATTACCTTTGAATTTCGAAATTAGTATTAATCTTCTGATAATTAAATCCAGAAGCAATATCACAAAAACTGTCTTTCACACAAAGTTTGTTTTTTTTTTAAATTTGTATAGTTATTTTTGGAGTGCAAAGTTGCACACTTGATCCGCGACTGAGCTGCACTGACTGAACCAGATCAATTAATTCATCCTAGTCCCCAAGCGCCTACGCGTTGACTCGGCGCGCTGATCGATCTACCAACACTATATCAGGTTTATTGGCTACAATACACCTGTCAGTGATAATAGATCGATCTTATTATTATTATTATTATTATGTTATATATTATGATCCATCCATCACATTTACTTCAATATATCAAACAGACATTTTTATATAGTTGTAAAGACAAAACAATTTCTTCGCGTTTCGTGCAGAAGCAAAATCCCTTGCATATTTTATCCGCACTACCGTCAACAAGAGAGTGCATGTCTCTTTCAATCTGAAGGAGCGCAAATGCAAATGGAATCGGCTTTTATAGTTCTACATCTATATGGAAATTCTTATTCTATGCCCATACTCTTTGTGAAATGACCGGGTTATGATCACCAGTACTGTACATCTTTATTCCGGTATATATTTTCTACAACTCTTCAGGGAGTCACTATAGACACATAAATTATCATGGAGCCACTTTAATGCAGAGGACCAATTTAATACAGACGCATGACAGTGAACAACACAAGGCAGTGTCAAAGATTATGCGTCAACAGAAGTCAGTTAGCAGCCGAGCTACTAACACATTCAACTGGCTTTAAAATTCTTATATTACATTTGACTAAGATATTGCATAGTGGGATTGTTAAACATATTTTAAATACTTTAAACTACATAAATATATATTGTTTATACACAAGATATATTGTTTCTTGAGTTGCCGATAGTATATGCCACCAAAATACTATTTCTTTTTTTCAAATAATATTTTATTTAAGTGGACTTTAACAGGCTCTTCTGAATCGTCGAATATTTAAAGCTATCACTGATTCGGAAGAGTCGAACCACAAGAAGAATCAACAAGAAACTCGCTGGGCACTCTTTTAAAAATAGTTCTTACGAAGCTGAGCTTAAATTATATTTTTGCTTGTTACCTCGTACCAACATGTAAAAAGATGAACTAAATATCCTTCTGGGGCCAATTCAGTTAGCTTATAAACCCACACCCTTTCTGTCTTCAAGGAATCTAGAGGCGTAAGTTTACTTAGGGAATTATAAACAAATAGTATAAACAAGGTAAGTTATTCCTCTATTTGGGTCAACGGATTTGGGATTTAAGGTATCTGGGTCGGCATGTACTAGTACATTGAAGATACCTCGTGTATCCCATATTAACGTGGCTGCAATCCTCACAGTATTTGACACTTCGGCGCAGTTGGCAGTAACCCTGCTTTCCGCTGTGTTGTGGGTTTGATTCCCGCCTAGAGTCTAGTCGAATATGTATATAGGTGTGGATTTATATATTTAAAAAGTATTTCATAATAATAATAGTCTTTAACAATGTTCACATATAACAAAAAAAAAAAGAATATTCATACAATTAGATTTAAAATAACTGATTAAATTAAAACTTAAACTGTTGATTGATAAAATTAAGTGATAAAATAATAATAATAATATCTGAATTGGAACAAATAATTTAAAAACTGATTAAAAAGAGATAACATAAGCTTAAGCAATTATTCACTCAAAATACTCAAATAATTAACAAAAATACTCTTACTCCGAGCTTAATTATATATTTGTGTATAAGTCGGTTGTTAACTAATACATGTATATACACTTTTAAGTCTGTAAACTTTGTATTTAATAATTTATTTAAAAAACCATACGTCAGACATGTAAAAACTTTTTTGAAGTTGGTTAAAAATAGTCAAAACGGTGAAAAATAAGGCCTTGTGCTGACGCTTAAAAAATGGACGACTTAACATCCTTCGGCATTTTCGAACGGATACGACTTAGAGACCTTGAGGAAAAGACCATACTCGTTTTGCAAAAGGCCGGCAACACATCTGCGAGATCCCTCCGGAGTTGCAGTTGTCCATGGGCGTCGGTAGTCACTTGTGAATGCCGCCTGCTCATTTGCCCCTTGTTGTATATAAAAAATGTAAATATTCCAAAGTGCTTGTTGCATTGTTCCAAAATGTGCATTTAATTCATTATTAGTGGACGGGTAAAATATTGAAAGGGTCTCGACTCAACGGTGAGGTCATCACCTGAAGTTGATGTCCTTAAATAAATATACCTCTATAAAAGGCAAGCACATTCAAAAATCCTATTTTAATGTTAAGGTTTATTTATTCATCTACTCAAACATATTGAACCGGGTGCCTCCTGTGAGACCGAGTCCGTGGATATTGTGTGTGGAGGAGTTATATGGATGAATTGGGTCGAAGCCTTCAAACACCGCGGTCATCACGTATCAGGGACCAAGTCTCCGCCGTCGGAGACGTTGCGTAGCATGTGTACACTGTGTGTTGTTCCATATTCTGTCGTAATTCCGTCATCCAAGCTGTTTAGAACTTTTTTAGGCGCATAATTTCGTTAGAAGCTTGGGGGTTGGGTGTATAGCCGCAGAAGCCAACAACTGTGGGGTTGGGATATCTATCAGGTTTCTCGAAGTACAGTTTCAAGAGGTCTTTAAAGTGTGTGCCTGTTGTCTGGAGCTCTAAGTCTCTACAGAGGTCTACATGAATCATAGCGTATCGGTACATATTCGCATAAAGCAATTTTGGAACCTTTTGAGGGTTAAAGAGTAAATATAATCGTAGCGATCGCTTAGTGGAACGAAGCCATAATTAACACATAATCATAGATCAAGATGGGCTGTATGGTCTTTGACCTTTGCCTATCCGTATTTATAGCGATGAGCTAATAAAACTGACATGTGTCAGTGTCTGTCTATGCTTATTGTATAGTTGACACTTGACAGTTGTCTAATGTATACAATATACATACAAAACTGTATTAAGAAAATATGTAATGTACGTAAACACTAATTTTGTAAAAGGTAATGAATTAGATATCAGGTATACAATTGCAATAAGTGTGGTAGATTGCAAGTATATATTTTCTATATAAAAATGTCTTCAACTAACAGTTCCTTAACCACGATATCAAACGCCGTAAGAAGTTATTTAGCTTCAATTCATATGTTTGTTGAAGAAGAATGGTTATCAGGGTAAGATTTTATGTATTTTTAACTTATTTAGTATCCGTCTATTTTCCATTCTAATGTAATTAAATGATTAACCTGTTAAATACACCATACTTACATTCATACAGTTAAGTTACCTTCAAATTTTTTACTTATTTCAGATGTGTTGAATATTTATCTGAAACTTTTGGCAACAATTTAAAAGAGATCCAGAAACAAGCTAGAGAACAATGGTTGTTAAACAATTTAACTGATATATGTCCTGGATCTCTACCAAACAATTTAAAATCTGTATCAAAAACAACCTTAACTGGATGCTTCATGCTCCAAATCAATGCTGCTGTTGATATTGGTACGTAAATAAATAATTTCACAAACTTTTGGACTAAGAAACTAAATTTTTGCTGTTTGTATATTTGTTTATATTTTTTAATAGATAATATTAATATTTTAGCCAGTACCTATGTCTCATGACCGAATTCTTATTAGGCTCATATTAAAATGTTCAAGAAAATACACATGACAACAAATATTGAAAAATAGGTTCTCATGTATCTACGATAGCCAAACATCTTAAAATTTCTGCAGAAAATAATGTTTTTGTAGCAAACATTATAAATTTAAAGATTAAAGTTCACTCCAAAACACTGTAAGCTGTCATCTCTTTATATTAGCAGTATCTTCCAATAAACATCACCTCAATGTTTTCACCATAACCATCATGGTGGATTGTTGTATTTTTAGTTTTTTTTTTTTTTTTTTTTTTATGTTACAAGGGGGCAGACGAGCAGGCAGTAGGCACCCAAGTGCCTACCGTCGCCCATGGACATCTGCACGACCAGAAGGCCTGTAGATGCGCTGCCGACCCTTAATGACGAGTTTCTCCTAAATACCAACCAGGCTTCGAATCATGGGTGACATCAATAATTTTGGGTTTTAGTTCATTATATAGTTTTCTCCGCGCTGTCCTGCCACCCTGGTACAAGTCGCAACTAAGTTGGCAGACATTATTGTTCTATCTAGAAGTTTGTTTAATAAATAAAGAATCCTATCTCCCTTCTTATATTTGCGTTCGTTTCTGTGTTTTCCATATACGATTGAAACATACTTACAATTTATTATGGTCATTTATAATTTATGTTGCTATTTGACACGTCATTAATTATGTTTACAGTTTTATAACATCGCTGTGTAATTAATTTTATTGTTAAATTTTAAACCTGCAGATAACGAACGACTGTAATCTGCTTTACGTTCAATACTTACTGCTTTTAGGTATCTGTGTTTTTTTCTCATAGAAAATTAAAATCATATTTCGTATTGGGGTAACCTCGGATAGACTAGAGTCGTCTGTAAAATGAAGGTGTTTTTGTCCCACAGCAGTACATTTACAGGCTAATAATTAAAATATATTTGGTATAGAAATCCACCAAAAAAAAAAGTACTATACACTATTTTTTTGTGAAAATCAACACTTCAGTAGACAACGGCTTCATCAAAGCTCACAGATGCATTGCCGGCCGTAAAAGAATAAGCATCCTTCAATATTAAGGGTCCCTAAGTTATTATCAGTTCAAAAACACCGTAGAAGGCAGCTAATTCTACAGTATTATCAATTGATTCTACAGTATGATCAGCTGATTTTTCCTTATGTTCAGTTGATTCTTCAGTATGATCAGCTGACTCTACAGTGTGATCAGCTGACTCTACAGTGTGATCAGCTGACTCTACAGTATGATCAACTGATTCTATTTTGTGATCAGCTGAATCTTCAGTAGGATCAGCTGATTTAGGAAATTCCTTAGAAATCGCTCGGTTAGCTCGGTGGGATTTTGAACTTTAAAGGATGAAATTAAGAGATCAAACGCGATGTTCGGTGATGAAATTCATTCGAGAGTATTAGAGACTTGATTGTATTTATATTTTAAATGTTGTATGTACCTACAATAGTGTTAGAAATGTAATCAAAATTAATTAAATTTTTAAACGTATGTTCTGTGTGCTGCTGGTATATCTTTATAAATAAATAAATTGGGCTAATACCGTCAAATATAAATTCTTCGGAACACTCCTCGTGATACATTCGGTAAAAGATTCGGTGTGATATTGCTTTGATTTGTACACAAGCGTGCGTTTTTTCTACGTACATGTGTTTATTACCTTTACATGTATATGTGTGAATGTACACTACAACATAGTTATCAGTTACTCAAAGCCACGAGTACACGTGTATGGGCCGACAAGTACAAAGTTTCAGCCAACCGACATTTTCCTTTCTGCGTCTTTTGTTATTATGTAAATATATAATAACAGACTTAATAATCATAAATTAAATAAATTGTTATTTTTTTATAATCCCATTTCATTATTATAAGTGCGAATATTAATTCGTTTATGTTCAAAAAAAAAAACAAAATAATTATTGTGTCACGCACCCGTTCCGAGATGTATACAATAGGCTAAAGAAATTAAAGCTCAAAATCATTAGTAGAGATCTAGACCATGTTCATTTAGTCTTGAAACAAAAGGTTAACAGAGATACCAGTGTTTTCCAACGCTTAGTTTAGGTTTGCCATTCATTTTGACTGTTTGGTAACAGTAAAACAAAACAAATACACAAAAAAACTTAACACAACATCTATCAACAAATTTAACCATGAAATAACAAGACATAACACAAAAATTAAAGAACTTGCACACTCGTATTGACAAGTTGACAGAGAATTCAAAGATTAAGCACCTTAGCAATTTTAGGTTCTTGTTAAGACACTATTTTCATCAGGTTATTTAAAATATTCGTAAAAATTAAGTTCTTTAAAAATAGATTACTCAAAATGTTGCCTTGTATATACTTGTTTAAATGAGACTCTTAGATTGCTGCCAATGTTTCGTGGACGAGCGCCATAGCCGACATTGTATTAGAAAAACAAATGCGCGCCAATTTAACGATGTACATGTCCATACATATTTGCCGTAGCCGCATACATTTTGAAATTTGAATTGATATTAATTATGACACTTTATATAAATATATATGATAATATTTTAATCAATTGCAAAGTTACTATTATTATTGAAAATTCTTTCTCCAATTCGTGGTATTGTTATGCCGGAGCCAGACAGCACAAAGTGTTTGTCCTTGAATAGTACAAAGCACTACAAAACTTCGGCAGATACACAAAATCCCCAGCCACACTACATGGTCATTGAAATGAAGCTATGTCTAGCTCCGGCATAAGAGACGACACCCAAAATAGAAATGTTTGATGCAAAAATGTGAAAAAACCTGAACCCAAATGATGGAAAAAGGGCTGGAAGAGCAAGATAATAAATATTACCTTAATACACACGAGCATCTAATAACAAATTTCTCTATTTAACGATTTTTACAGAATCCGCCAGAAGAGCAATGTAAAATATACCTTTACATTTCGAATATATTTATAAAATAATTTTTATAACTAATATTGAATAATTGCAGAATAAAGATAAAAAGCATTAAGTAACCTTTATTTTTTTATGTTATAATCACAATACATAACGTATTCTATCAAAAATTTTCACTTAATTGTACAATAATCATTCCTGTTTCGACAGGTTCAAACACGTTTACCTTATTGCAACGAATGGAACTCCAATCAAACCTCTTTACAACAAACCTCATTGTAAAAAAATACGCGATATAATGAACATTTTTTTAGTTCCGTCGACGTTATATCAAGGTTGCACTGTATACTTCAATATTCCAGTGGTAAGATACGAGAGTGGCACTATTCCAGCGAAATCGCTACTCTGTCTGTCAGTGCTCAAATGATTAATGCATTTTGACACAGCTACAACACTTTATGAGTTATTTTAATGCATACAAACGTATCCACAGGTCGAATTTACAGGAGAACATCTCGTCCGCAGCCAAATGTGCTTGTATATTATCACTCATTTGAATGCATTAAGGCCCAAATTTCTGAAGACATAATTGATTCGATCTGGATAACATGACAGCCTAACGTGTACCTAATTTATTTGAATACATTAAAGGGGATTATGTTTACCATTTCTAATGTAACACTTCCTATATATGTATATAGATGAGTACATAGGAATGGCTAGTATATACTAGCTGTAGCCCATGACTTCATCCGCGTTATCCACTCTTATCAATCAGGAGTTCAAAAATTTTTTACGATCGATTCACAGACCTTTTTGCTATATGCACAAAAACTTTTATAAGAATCATTCAAGCCGTTTTAGAGGAGTTTGCCAATAACTGTGACGCAATAATTTTAATATCTATACTAATATATAAAGTTGACGAGTTTGTTTGTTTGTTTGCTTGAACACGCTTATCTGAGGAACTACTGGTCCGATTTGAAATATTCTTTCAGTTTTAGATAGCCCATTTATCGAGGAAGGCTATAGGCTATATATCATTTACTTAAAATAGAAAGTATTTTTTTTACCTAATTTTACGCGAACGAAGTGGCGGTCACAGCTAGTATTAGATAAAAGCGTAAGGTCACCTGTCACGAAATCTAGACGTACAATGACCGAATTTGGCAAAGAAATAGTTACTAGTTAGTAGACATCTGCTAAGAACGGATTATTCGATAGGGCTGGATTAAAGAGGTCTAGGAGCTCTCGCAAGAATAATTTTTTTTTAATATGTTACAAGGGGGCAGACGAGCAGGCAGCAGGCACCGAAGTGCCTACCGGCGCCCATGGACATCTGCACGACCAGAAAATTACTTACGGGTAATCAGGACAGAAACATTTGAGATATAAAAATTATATAATCGTTTTCTCTTTATGGATTATTAATTCTAGCAGTTTAAAAATCAATTTAAAATAGGCCACATCAAAATACAAGGAACAACAAAGGCTCAATTTGGTATGTCCAAACATAATAGCTTTGTGAGATAAAATTCCCAATTCGTTACGGCTTAAAATAGAAGAATAAATCAAAGGTCCATCTGAAGGCTGAAACATAAATGAATGTGAAATGAAGAAGAGAAGAAGAAGAAATGGGGTTACTAAAACTTTGCAATATTTATTAAGAAATCATCAATCTAAAGCCGCACTAGTAGAATCATACCAGACTTGACTAAGCAGGGGAGGGAACACTGGTACTGAAGATGAGTCACACGGCTCACGAGCGTGGCTATGGACCCTCACGGTGAATCCATAGAATGCCACGAAATTAGTCTATCTCTGTCTCCCTCCCCCTATTCTTTTCAAGTAGCTACTGCCATTCTAAGCAATGGAGAGCTTGAGACGTTAATTTGGTCATTTAACAAGCCGATACCGAGATTGTTATGTTTAACTATTTCCAATTGTTCCAACAGGTGTTACTTGGCCTTACGCTAATCCACTAAATATCATTTCACTTAACCAAAACTTGAGATCATTTTAATTTGTTTGAAATTTTCAAAATTTCAATATTTCAGGTGGAATCCATTTTAAATGAAACCCTTGCTGAAATGTCTATGTTCTATTTTTGTGATGAAAAAAAAAAGTTTTTTTACTCTTTGACTCCAACATAAAATATTCTATCAGCAGCACGGATATATACTAAATGATTCAGGATCGAAACGCGTACAGTCTCGCGGGGTCTGCATGAAATATTGCGTACATTAGCGCTTCTTGCTGCCGCATTATTTCGATGTGAAATTTATTAGTTCCTCAAATTTGACAGACCATAATGGTATTCTCATATTAATAGTTGCATAACTCAAAATTTCCTCACCAACGCCTCTATATTCAAAAATCCATATTTCCATTCGCTGAAACCATAGAGCATAAAAAGTTGAGCATACTTCTAAGACATAGACATAACATAGAATACACAATAGATTATACTCATTTGGGATCTGCGAACCTTCTGTGAGGTTGTCTATGGTAATCTGACGTCAAAAGTATGTCAACAGCAAACGCTAAATGCCTTAATTAAACAAATTTAATATATTATGATAAACAAAGACACATTATGTTGATTATTATGATATGTGAACAAATTCAGCTCATTTAGTTTCGTTATATAGCCATACTATTTGCCTCGACGTCGTCCGTGTAACATAAAACTTGCGAGAATCTTAGATCTCCTTTATCTAGCTTTTAATTAAAAACTACTTGCCAAATTTCAACTTTGTACGTCTCGTCGTTTTCGAAATTTCGTGATAGGTAACCTTTATGTATACATATATATATGTGTGTGTGTGTGTGTATAAAAGTGAAAGATTAGCTATGCCCACGACTTTGTCCGATCAGAATTAGATATTTTTTTTATCGTGATGATATATTGCCTATAACCTTCCTCAATAAATGGCCTAAGACTGAAAGATTTTTTGAAATCAGACCAGTAGATCGGTTCAAATAATCAAACAAAAACAAACTCTTCAACTTTAGATATTAGTATAGATTCTGTTTATAATATATAAATATACCGAAGATTCCAGTTCCCCGATTTTTGTGGTTGAACCAATATCTTTCATAAAGTGGTTCAAAATATGAGTTGACTTGGAATTAGTGTCTTTTAAATTCACTTTATATAAAACTTTCAATAGCGCGAGTGTGAAACTTTGACATTCATACCCAAAGCAAACTAGATGGCGCTGTACGCATGACGACCGCAGTTACTCACGCAAGCGAAGTTTCTACTTACACTCACTCGGGTTGCAGCATTACACCGATTTTCCCTCGTATTCATTCGCGGATTAAAGCAAAGTATTTTAGCTTCTCATGCATTTTGAATGAAATCGGCCAACAACTTAAGATACCATTCAACAAATGCCTCTATTGTGTATCAGATACAGAACCCTTCTATTTAAGCAGCCCTTAAAATGCTTTGGCCTCTTTTTTATTTATCTTATCTTTATACATTTTTTTTTTCTTAGTTAATTGTCTATTCCAAAAGATCTGGAGTTTAAACACATTACAAGATAAAAGTTCCTATCTATCTTATAAATAACATTGACAATATTTTTAAACCTTCTGATTTATATTATGTTTCCTGTACTCAGCAATATGTTTTATACATAAATTATTATTAATATTTAGACTCTATTTTCTCCCGCTGCAGGGCAAAGGCCTCCCTGTCCTTGTTCCGTATGGTTCTTTCTAAGGTTGCTAAGCTTCTAAATTTGGCATTGTGAATCTTTATTGTAATGATCCAATTTATTCATTCATCTCATTCTTGGTCTGCTGCAATGTCATTTCTGATCTGGGAACCATAATGGGAGATTTTAGCCCAAAGATCATCCGATATGCAGCAGACATACATATATTCTTTTATTTTTTGCTAAATTTTATAAAAAAACTAACAACTGTCTTGCTTTGTCTTACAGATAATACCACTGGGAACCTTAGTAGAAGTGGATGGAATTCCACCAAAGCACTTTGGAGATTTTCTCTCCGTCCTTGAGTTTGTCCACAACTTTTCCGACTTGCTTAAAGTTAAGGATGTATTTCACAATGACCTGGATTTTGAAAGCTTCAGAAAGTCCTTGACTACAAAGGAACATGCGTGGATGTTTAGTGAACTGGTTCAAATGCTTTTGTCTGCAATATTCTCTTTGCAAGAGGATGAAGCTGAAGAATACAACGAAACAAAAGGAATCCAAGAATCAGTTGGTAGGTTTTGAGTTGCTTAATGTTTAAATACTTCTAATTAATAAAGCAGTTTTAAGATTTTAATATTAAAGTCATTGAGGCTTCACTTGACTTGTAACTTTAAAGATCACAAAAGCTTAATTAAGAAACAAGAAAAGTGTTTACTCATTTCCCAAAGGCCGGCAAAACTGTCGGGGGCCTCCCGGTGTTATAGTTTTCCATGGGCGTTGGTAATCACTGTAGTGAACCGCCCGTTATACTTTTTTTTTTGTGTTACTGCGTCTATGTCGTGTCGTCTGCGTTATCTGCGATCAGTTGCCACTTTAAGCAGATGTGTTGAAGGATGGTTTAACAAAACTTATAGTATAGCCCGTTATACTTAAAAAAAAACTTGTTAGTGTTAGAAAAGAACTAATGTCTTACATCATTTTGTCTCGTGTCGTGTTTGTATTGCCTTCTAACAAATATGCTGTTATTTTACACTTTTAAATGTCTGTTACAGAAAATGAACAAATAGAAGGACCGGCGAGTACCATGCGCGCTATCGAGTTAGCTACTAAAGCGGGAAAGTGGGCACAAACCTATTTAGGGACACCACTCAGCAAATTACCACTTGATCCCACAACAGTTAGTGAAGTTTTAAGGTATGTCTATCATTGCATATTAAACCAAAGGTTCCCGCCACGTCTTTTACATGTGTATTTTCTTTAACCACATTATAAAATATTATACTCATGTATACATCTTTTGTTTTTTATTTATAATTAGCGTACCAGTTGTTGTCTAGTCCGATTTACAGTCAGACGGAAGATCCAATACTAACACCGTCTACTGTTCCGTTTCCGATGTATTCCGAAGTTGCGATCAATCTGTTTTTTTTTAGTATTTTTTAAATATTCTTTTGAGTTTTCATTCCTATCTTTTTTCTAAATCCTTCCCAGAAATAATGTGAATAAAACAAAACAGGTAAGAGTCAATAGGCCCAGCCAAGTTGGCCGAAGTAAAGAAAACATGTTCAGACGGGGATTTACGAACGGTACCAATCTGCAATGCCTATGCGGTGAAGTCCAGAAAAAACATTTAAATAAAACTCAGATTAGTTAAAAATAAAATAAAAATATTTTTTAAATATTAAAGTTTTCTAGTGTTTCATAATCATCAAAAATAATTATTTTTAAAGAAAATAGATTATAAAGCACTAGTAAACTTTAATATTTAAAAAATATCTTTATTATTTTTGTCTGTCTGTTTAGTTGTTTCTAGAAAATTTTTCAGCTGATCATGTTTATGGAAATTCTAATATTAAATTGGCTGCTATCATGACTAACTATTTTTCTAAAGTCAGAAGTTATGCTTATAGAATATTGTTAACTAATACGTATGAGACAGGATGTTACGGTTACGAAATAAGTGATTAAGTGCGTTATGTACTCCATGGTTGATCTAACCTGATGATCTGATCAATAAAGCCTCGTCAGCTCAAGTATTCGTAGAGGCGGAACTATCAGCGCATGGTATCTAGACTTGAGGGCTTTTATCTGCATCCTATGACGTAGGTGAGGCTGACACAGAGGATATCATTACCTTATATTACAAAATAATTAGAAGGGAAAACCAGGAGCCGCGAAAAAATAAATTAGGACTCTATGGCTTTTAAACAGAGTCGATAATGCTATATTGTGCTGGAATATTCTGCATTTAATATCAGTATAATTATAATGTGCTATTTTAAAGTTTTTGTTTAGACTTTTAAACATTATTTATAAAAGTCCTAATTTCAACCAAGGATGAAAATAAGATTTCTAACCAAATTTTCTGTATTGGTCGTTTTATAACGGTTCCGTATCTCCAAAGAAAATGTAACCCTTATAGGATCTCTTCGTTGTCCGTTTGTCCTCTTATCGGTCAAAAGTCCTTTTCAAAGCTGCAAAGTTGAAATTAAAACAAAATATTTAGGTCTGCGATGCCTTGAAGCTGTGAAAAAACTAACCGTTCAAATGTACACATTCAAAGGATATAGTCGTTTATATCACATTTCCCATACCTAGCACATTCGAAAAGGGAAACAAAACTTACAGGGCACTATTTGTCAAATTAAAAGAAGTCTTATGAAGTGAAAATCATAAAATAACCTGGAATCCTCAGAGTGCAAGTCGGACTGGCACTTGCTTGGTTTATTTTATACTTACTAGATTTTATTTTTAAGGCTAGATCATCAATGACATAAATGCCAAACAATGTTACATCTCGAAATGACTGTAATATTATTATTCGCCGTTTTAATATTATTAAAAAAAACTATTTTCAATTCTAAAAATAAGAACAAACCTATACCTCCCACGTAAGTTGCTGTAATCCCAAATTCGCAGCTTTACAGTAGAGCGTTACAAACAACTAAATTGTAATATAACAGTCGCTTTTTTATATGATTGTACACAATAATGTAATCTTCATTCTTGAATATGTAATTGTATACACAATTGTGTTCTAAAGTGACGATTTTATTTCACTTTACATGTTTGTAACGCCCTACTGTGAAGTTGGGAATTTGGGGTTACAACAATTCACGTGGGAGGTATCGAAATCTAGAATATTCACGTCATTCAACAGTCCACGTGCCATTGAAATTGTGTTGCCATTGTGTTATTTAAAAGCATTTTCGTGACTTATAAGATGTGGATGAAAATTTATATGCAACGAGTGAAACGGTTTTATTTAGGAGCAACAAAAGACACAGCTGAAAAATTCCACAAATCGTGACACAACATAAAGCTGTTGAGTTCCGTAGTTCCCTTATAGATTCACTCTGTCCGTCTGCTCGTTTGTCCGCCCGCAATGTAGTCGCCCTGCTATGTCCAAACTATTAGTATATATATATTTAGTAGATGTAGAGTCTAGAAATTTTCTATAGGAGGCTATAGGCATATATTTTCACCTAATTTTACGCGGACGAAGTTGCGAGTAGCAACTAGTGAACTGATATTTATAAAATTTTGTGCGTGATGTATCAGAATCGTGAGTGGCGACTATAATGGATTTTAAGATTTTTTTTAATATTGTAGTGTTCGAGAAGCTTAAAGTCCATTGAGACCGCTTGGACTATTTTTTTTTTACAGAACAAGGGGCAAACGGACAGGCGCTTGACCTAAGTGACTACCGACGCCTATGGACAACTGCAATACAGAGGGATCGCAGATGCGTTACCGGCCCTTGAGATACGAATATGCTCTTTTCTTGATGGTCCCTAAGTCGTATCCGTACGGAAATGCCGAAGCTCGCAACTGATACTGAACTACATTTATAATTATTATTTCGAAAAAAAAGATCCATGGTAGCACTTTGAAAAGAATTAAAAATAAAAATACCTGAACCTTTCGGCTAATTGGCGATTCAGCGAATGGCGATATGCTCTTTGTTTGATTAGAATCATTTAAAGAGTTTACACTGATTGTATTCTTACCCGAATATGCTAATTTTGATAATAAGCATTTATTGTTCTTATTTTATACGGCAAAATGTATAGTCGACCAAGAAATTGGTTTGCCACGCTAAGGTCGAATGTCGTTTGCACATCAATTAGATAAAAGGCTCATTTTTGCTTGTTATACATAACGTTTATTCCTAACAATAACCCTTGATAAAATTTTCTTTAAGGCGTTAAACAGTGGGTACCGATTAATGTCACTGAGTGATACTAGTCGTTAGATTGTAGAGGTTGAGGGGTTCCGGGGATGACGTCAGACGGCAGTCGGTCATCTTAACTCACCCTATAGCTAAATACGTAGAAATTTAATCGGACCTTGGTTTTAGACCGGGATAATGCGAGGTACAAGAAGGAAAATTGTTATCGGGATATATCGCTTATTTTTTCTATTATAACTGATCTTATAGCGATGAGTTTAGATTAACTATTCAAAGAGTTCTTGCGTGGAACCCAAACTTTTAATATTTGGGCTCTTGTTTAGCTTTTGAATTTTTTTTAATGAATAAAAATAAGCTCATAATAACAATTATACAGAACATGTAATTTTCCTTAAGATTTTCTCGATATCGGCTTTACCTAGGTATATTATTTATGCGTTTAGAATAATTTTGAACAAAAAATTAGCGTTTAAGTAGTACAAAATGTAATATATTAACCCGTACGTGAAATAACGGCTTGTAAGCAACAATATGATAAGCTAGAGATCGATAATTAATTAATTACAGGTATAGGCGCGCCGGCCGGGTACGGCACCTACTCGCTACTAGCGCCGCGCTGGATTTCCCCAGAGGACCCCGTTCAACGGTGGCCAAAGACTACGCAGGCAGACGGTAACATTACTGTATTGTAAGGGCTTTTTATTTCAATATATAAGCCTTTCAATTGATATATTTTATATAAAACTAGCTGTGCTGGCGACTTCGTCCGCGTAAAGTTAGGTAAAAAAATTGATTCATTTTTAGCGTGAAGATATATAGCTTATAGCCTTCCTCTATAAATGGGCTATCTAACGCTGAAAGATGTTATCAAATCCGACCAGTAATTTCTAAGATTAGCGCGTTCAAGCATACAAACAAACTCTTCAGCTTTATATATTAGTATAGATAGAAGCTTTAATGTCTAATTAAAAATCCTATTACAATGCGAATGCCCAGAAGGCATTGATTACACACAGAAGTTGGACAAGACATGAAATCGCAACACAGGATTCTGGACATCGATGTCCCAAAGACATCGAGGTAATGAAGGTGAAATTTTGAATTTTGATGCGATGTCCTGAGCTGAAATTAAATATGTGCCTACTCTCGGCATGGCGTCTGCCGAGGTGGCGTGGGTACTCTAGAATGTCATGATATGATGTCTCGGAGACTTTGGTAAGCTTCCATCACACTATAATTAACTAATTTAATTACAGTCAACCGTCTCACGGTTTAATCTTTGTCGCCGCGCCCGCCATGTCATTTCGCCCATTAGGCCACCTGTCATGTGAGGTTACAATAAGTAAATATGGAGGTAACGCGTTATTGCCACTATCACGGGGGCGCTTTGTTTGCGGGAAAAATTTGCAAACCCATTGTCGTGTTGGTTATTGGACGAATACGGGTGTTAGACCAATATTTGTTTGCATCCTGATTTGGGTGGGGAATTTACGTCCACTATTGATGTTTTTATAAAATATAAAACAGGGAAACTCTTACTGATGTTAAATATATGTAAATAACTCTGTCTGCTAAATTTTAACGCCTAAACTGCTGAACTAATTTTGATGAAACTCGGTATAGAGATAGATTACATCTAAGAGAAGGACATGCTATTTTTGTAGCATAAATGATACTCGAAAGGGGTGGGAATAGGGGTTGAAAGTTGAAAAAACGCTCATGAAATCGCGGGTTGAAGCTATGTAAAAATAAAAAATTGAAGATACTTTTTTCCTCTTGAGAAAGGAACTTATATTTTTACCTTAAGGTTAGGCGCCATCATGCCTGCAGTGACAAATTATTCTTTAAACTTCAAAGTTGTAGCAATTTCGCAGCGCCATCTCTTGGGCAATTTTAAGGATCCTATTCTCGAGTTTGTTATGTTATTATACTACGTTATGTTTCTCTTATTCTAAACTGTATAGGTAATTTTATTTAAAAGAAAAGGTTTGTTATGTGACCCACAAACATCGTATTCTATTAAAATATAATTATGAAGGTAGCATTATTATTTAGAATCAATCACAGGCCATTTCGCAATTCCCCGACAGGGAAGACCTTCACCAGTTAATTAAGTTGACAAGGGTCGCCCGCCTTCGTCATAAGCTAGGTAACGTGTACCACTCACCTCTTATATATTTTATATTAATAATAAATGACAAAAGAGTTCAAATTCAAATAAAAAAATCTTATACATGCTATCAATTCATATACATAAATATTATACGTACATATGTCATAGACTTTCATAAAAATAAGTTTTTCATGGTATTGGAACGCAACTGCGAGTTGCTATCACAGATATCTCTGGTTGTGCAAGTTTTTCTGGACGCAATAAGTCAATTACCAACAGATTATCTGCCTTCCAGTGTTCATCTATGATATATCCATTGAAATAAATAAAGAAAACATATTAAATGACATTGACGTATCATATGTAAAAACCAAACAAATTAAACATTAAAATTTAAAGCTTATTAAGTCATGTTAATAAGATAATAATTGATTTATTTATCTACATGTACAACTAGAGACACATCTCATGGATTCAACGTGCGAGTGTTACGTCCATCGCGTTGCAGAGGAATCAGTGTCTGGGATTTACGACCCAGGAGTGGGTTTAATTGTACTCTTTAAAGTGGCCATTATCACTCACCTTTACTACCAGTGTTCACTCCTCTGCCAAGGCAAATTTTGAGTGATCCTACTTGCGAGGTTCTTTAGATGTCCTTTTTAATAAAGAACTTATGGATTTTGTTGGTATACCCCACACGCACCCTCCTCTATTGCATGTAACTTAGGTTTTGTAACTGCTTTTGGTGAGCGCATTTGTTGCAGAATGCAAGATGGCAGCAAAAGCAGATGGTCTTTAGGGATGGATTTTTAATATCAAAAATATTCCGTATCTACTTTAGGGTACCGTGTTACATAAATTATCATCAATTGGCAATTCAAACGAAAAAAATATTGAAAAAAATGTTCTATTCTTAGTTATTTTGCAACAAAACACATAAATCTCAATATCAAACGCCATTTGAATGAAATATATTTATTTGCGGCGTTTGGGCAAAGGTAAAAATGAAACAATAACTCGGCGGCCACGGTCCCGGCGGACGCGTTTGCGCCCCGGAAACACTTTTTATCATATTTATTTACTGATAAATGGGCGCGCATCGTCGAGTGCGTTTATATGTTGTTCTAACCCTGTTTATTGTTTATCCGTCGTTATTCATACTGATTATTCATTTTGTATATCTAAAGTGTGGTAAGCATACGGACAAAATCACGGGAATGAGCTAATCATGAATTTGAAGACAATTTTCAGCGTCACGTCACCGCGCAACTAGAACCCGCAACTTTTGGAAATATATCAAAAAAAACTTAAGTATACAATAAACTTTAAAAGATAAATTAAAAACAATTGTTTTTTTTTTAAATTCACAGATATCAAATAAGTAGTAGTAGAATTAATTCATCGGTTAGTTCTTCATACCTATTTCCACCTTAAGTTTCGGTTGAAATTAAATCTTGGTTAACGGAGTGTCAGACATTCTCTCACTAGATAAAGCCACCAAAGATTGGAATCCAAAGAATTCTGTATATGTGCTATTATAAGTTTTTGTTGGTAATTCTAATAAATAAATAAATAAATAAATAAAATATTAAAGATAATGCCGGTGTCAGATATAGCTTCATTTCAATGATCATGTAGTGTAGTCGGAGACTTGGTGTAACTGTACAAAGTTTTGTAGTACTTTGTGTACTTCAAGGCCATAAATGTACAAATACTTTGAGCTATGTCTGGCTCGGGTATAGGAGAAGCTCCAGGTAATACAAGTGAATATGGAATTGGGTGTACTGTATATAAAAACCAACTATTCAATTTACATGCCTTTGTCTATATAATCTGCAAATGGCCACCCGACTTATACCGGTTAAATACAAGATAAACCTGAAAGCCTGTATCACCGCTAACTGATAAAAATAGCATGCCAAAAAACCCACTCATAAACTGACATCTCTAAATAGACTTTCTGTTACCGCCAAAAATATTATCATTGTAATGCCGAAGCCAAATAAAGCTTCATTTGAATGGTCATTTCAGTGTTCATGTAATGTGACCGGGGACTTTGTGCAACTGTACAAAGTTTTGTTGTACTTTGTGGACTTCAAGGTCAAAAATGTACAAACACTTTGAACTATGTCTGGCTCCGGTATAACAGTAACTACTATCTTCATTTGACGCCATATAACAACTAACCTTGCCAATTTCCATTTCTAAGTTAGCAAATAATGGCAATTAGAGCAATAGTAACAACCAAGCAGCTTCGAAGTGTTGCAAAATACAAGATTGCACTGAGCGCAAAATGAGTTATTAATGCGTGTGTTATGTTGGTGCCCAAGCCGTGGGTACTAAATTAACAGAATTGTATTAATTACAGACTTAGGCCAGATGCGTAATCTACTTTTCTGTCAACTACATCGCTGTCTATTTCCATTTTTTAAACTTTTCTTGCTTAATATGAAGTATTAAAGTTTTACAAGGGCATAGAATGCGCGCTCTTCGTTGTTTTTTCGGTTTTGTTCAGTCAATTTTTGTTTTCAACCAAATTTTTATGGGTAATACATACATTTTATTAGAAACTTAATAGGTGACTTTTAAGCTATATGGTAAATTTATTGAAAATAAAAAACATTGCATAAATGAAAAAACAGCGCAACAATGATATTTCATACAACATTTCCGCATTGTTATGGGTTCTGAAAAGAAAATACGTCTTTTCTGATCAGTATTGTAGTGAATAATGATATGATTACTACCTAGTTGAAATAAATTTATTTTATTCATGTTTCTAAATTGGAATTAAGCCCTCAGTGTATACATTTATATTTCCCGACCTTCAGGAAGAGTTTTGAAACCTTTTGTTGCTGATGAACGTGTTTTATCTATTATTTAGTTTGCTGCAATTAAGCGTAGTGCATGAAAAGGAAGGTCAGTCTAATTGAGCCAAGCATTCTTTTGTTAAAACTCTTTTGTTGGATCCGTTAAGTATTTCATAATTAAAGTGGATTTCTGTGGACTATGGAATAGATATTTCATTTCATATTATCATAAAAAAGACTTGTCTCCATTGGAGATTTACTTCATTAAATATAGTCAAAATTATTGTCGTATGTCCTTTGTTAGAAAAAAAGGCTATGTCTTTAGCCTTAGAGGTATGCCTGCTATTTTCTTTGTTTGATTTCTTTCTTTATCTCTATTCCGTTTAATTTCTCTTTCGGGGACATTGCTTATTCAGTGGCTGGCATATGAATCGATCGCTAGGTTTAGCAGTTTTTACAGTGATCGAGTAATGGATGGATGACCCACTCTTACACTAGTTTTTCAAATATCCTACCTCCTCCGTGTTTGACAAGCTACGTACAACAGTCATAACAGCTGTTATTTACTAGTAAATATATATTACCATAGCTTTCAAATACAACTTGATCTTAATGCCAAATAAAAGTTTTAAATATTACTTTATTCTATCAACTTCATTCGCATTATTTTTATATAATTTTGTAATATTTTTTCCTGGAAGAAAGGTATCCTATTATATTTATTCTATAGATTATACCCCTAACATAGTTTATTTGTCGATTCCCGTTTTCCAACTTCGCGCCCATTATAACTTAGCTGTTTTCCTGGTGCTTGAATTTTATAGCTCTAAGTGTGATTTTATGCGAATCAGGCTCTAACGTAATACTTAACCAGATTATTTTAAGATTTATACTTTTGTAAGATTTCTTTAAGTTTGAAAAAGTCACCGCAAT
Organism: Charaxes varanes; assembly: GCA_024363005.1. NCBI lineage: Eukaryota > Metazoa > Arthropoda > Insecta > Lepidoptera > Nymphalidae > Charaxes > Charaxes varanes. Next base: position 1,821,545 of record JANCMC010044589.1, on the reverse strand, counting down.
TTTTATTTGTGAATTGTGTTGGACTTACAAAATTACCTGCGGTTTTCGGAATTTTTCTATACTTGTAATGCAAATTATATGATTCTTGGTTAACGGGATGTACCATATAGGTGTTGATTCTCTTTTCGAATATACTGGTATGAGAAATGCAACTTATATGACCATATATTTTTCTTGCGTTTACTCAGAGGGTTGATTTTCTTTAAAACTTCAAGGAATAGTAGATCAGTATTTGGCATTAATTTCAACTTTATACTTATACGCGTTTCTGAGAAATGGGATCTTGACAGATAGGCAGACGCTGATGTCGCAAAAAAATTAGTTTTCGGATTTTTTCTTGTAATTGTGCTACAAGATATAGCTTCTTGTCAAATTACATGATTCTAGGTCAACGAAAAGTACCCTATAGATTTTGGTGCCCTTTGTAAATGTATGGAAAATGTGACATAAACGGCGGTAACTTTTGACTGTGTGTACACAATTGGAGTGCTGATATTTTTACAGTTTCAAAAGACCGCAGATCTCAGTTTTTGGTATAAATTGGAACTTCATAAACTTAATATATGAAATTCTCGTGTCACGGTGTTTGAAGCCAAACACCTCCGAAACGGCATGACCAATTATTGTGATTTTATGCACTTTTCAAACCCCTTAGTGATAAGAGTGGCCCACGCGGACGAAGTTGCGAGATAAAGCTATCTTGACAGACAAACGAACTACGAAAATATATTTTTATTTGGCGGCACGGAATCCTAAAATATTTCCTAGTCAACTAATAGTTCCTGAGATTAAGCGTGTAGCCAAAAGTTTTAGCTTACCTATTGGGTATTAGAATACATACTTGGGTTCTTTAATAAACAATTTATTCTTCTTTATCGTTCGTAATATGCATGACAACAGTAATAAGAAATCATTTAAATTATATATTTCTCTCGTAAGATACATAAAGCTTGACAAACGTATTTATTCATATATTGCGAGTATGATCAGTAGGGACTAACAAAAAAGGTAACTAAAAAATTCAACAATCGGCCATGATAGCTAAACTAAAACACCAGCAGAGCGCGTGACGTCAAGGTAAATTGTAAGTGCGATCCAATAAGCGGTCGCAACGTTTTAAAGTGCTCATTCAGATATTCGATATTTGACGACTGCGAGCGCTACGGTCGCGACGAAAACGTCGAGATGATGCTTAGTGGAACGAACCGTTAACATAGTGACGTCATAACTTCGAGTGTTTTGGAGGGAATTTGAATTTCTGCAGAAATATTAAATGTTTCGGCAATAGGATATTTGAGAACATTATAATTATTTATAATGTTCTCAAATATACTATTTTAAGTATCCTATTTTTCGAAATTTGTCGCGATGACCCATGCCTGTTATATTTCTCTAAAGTCTGTGTATCTATGTATTTGTTCCCGCTTTTTCAAATAGGTAATGAAAGAAATATTCAAAAATAAAGTCTGGTCATGATATACGATATAACTTTATTGCTATTTACAAAATGCATACATTTTACGAAAAGCCACTTTTTACATTTACATGTAAATTCTAATATACATAATTTATTGAAAAACCAAAACTTAAAACAAATATTATTTTATTATATTTTTCGATTATTTGACCCCCTATAAGAATTACACCATTTAACCCCTTTCAAATTCCTTTATTAAATACCCATTAGAAAAATCAAGGAGCACAAGAATATTTATAAGTTTGTTATCAATGTTATGGCGGATGTCATCGCAGACTTTGATTAGGGCAGTGGTTGTACTGTCCTGGTCGAAAGCCAAACTGGAAGGGACTCAGGATATTGTTTCTAGTTAGGAAAATATTTAATTGGTTATGAACTATGCGTTCTAATACTTTTGAAAGGAAAGGAAGGAGGTTTTCTACTGATGGATTCCAAGTTAGGTATTCAACTTCGCAGAAGGGGTGATAAAATTCCTAACGTTCTGACCTAATAAAAGTACTAAAGATAACCCAGGTACTTAATAATTATATTGGGATGGATTTTGGAGTTGAAAAATGTGCGAACGTTTATGTAGAGAGACGGAGAATAGCAAGCTCCGAAAACATTCAAATTTCAGATACTTCGTATATCAGATCTTCTGGAGATGAAACTCAGAAATATATTGGTATGCCACAAACACTGGGTATTGGTGAGGGGGCTATAAAGCAACTGGTGAGGGACCGTTTCTTTGGTCGCCTGAAGTAACTTCTCAATATACTTCTATCAGAACGAAACGAGGTGGCTGCTATCAACAGTTGGGTTATAAGTCTTCTGACTTATACTTTTGGTATACTGAAATAGACTCAAACTGAATTAGATGCCTTGGATCGTAATACTTGTGAACTGTTAATATCGCCCCGTAGGCGTCGTCCGCGCTCTTCCGTCACGAGATTGTACATTAGCGAAGGTGAAATCTTAAAGAAATCGTAGGCTTGTAATAAAAACTGTGTGTACTTCGGATCGACTAGCTGTATGGAAAGGATTTACATGGTAGATTCTACAAACCGCTAGCTAGCTTGTATGTAGATATCAGTGATTCATTACCCTGCCTACAATTTGGTGACCTCTTTGGAGAAACCAAGGGTCTTGTCTGTGCAATTATGGATGAAGTTATCAAGATGGACCTGCCGACATATGTCGGGCGTTCTATCTGTCTGGGGAATTCCTGTCGAGTATTTGCAAAGGCACAATCAAGTAGCCAGAATAATCCACCAACAACTTGCTCTTAAATATAGTCTTGTTGATAAGAAGGTCCCTTACTACTGCTACAATCCTAGGACAGTCTTAGAGAGTGGTCATGTATTGCTTTATTAGGATCGATCTATTAATATACTACTGACGGATGTATGCCAATAAACCTGAAGTACTGTTGGTAGACCAATTAACCATCAAAAACTAAAAATTCAGACCTTGTTCATGAGGTTACTTCCATATAGAATGTTGAATCAGCACATGTTGTTCCGATCGTTTTCTTAATCAATAGTCTTAAACCGCTTAGAGCTTAATATAAATACTTAAAAAAGCTCTCACATAACTGTTAGATCACGAGTTGAATACAGAAGATATCTCTTTTATATCATTACGGAACTCAAGATTTCCGTACACTCTCACTTTTTATAAAATTATAATTCCTATTATACACGTATCAAAACGAAAAGTTATATCATTCGCATTAGTTGTAACACCGCCGTAACGTCCAATGCTTTGTTAATTAAGTGGTTTTCTTTTTGTTTAAAGTTAAAATGTTTCTAATTATATTAATATTCATAGTGCTGTTGTATGGTGCCAGAACATTTAGCTACTGGAAAAAACGTGGTGTCAAAAATGATTACCCTTTACCCTACTTTGGAAATAATTTTAAACAATTCATCCAAAAACGGAGCATTTGCATGATGGCCACAGAGCTTTATAGAAAATATCCTAATGAGAAAGTAGTAGGGTTCTTTCGAGGCACCGCACCCGAACTTGTAATACGAGATCCCGTTTTAGTGAAAAGGATTTTAGTAACCGACTTCCAACATTTTTACGACAGAGGGACTCCTTTAAGACGCAATATTTTATACCGATTCAAATAACAAAGGGACTGGCAGCTGAGTTCTTTTAATACTCCGAAAACAATTTTACTTTGTACCGTTATTCATTTGAATTTATGCCGTAAAGTAGTAACAATAAGAACTAAGTCTACCTTTCCGAATAGTCTAAATAAATTTGCATTTCCTTTCATTCATAATTAGTACTCGAATTACTTGACTTTATTCTACAAAACTCATATATCTTATTACAAGGGTAACCGAAACGGTACTATTTTTAGTAATTAAAAATAGTGTAAACGGAACTGGATGTTTACATGACCTTTAATGAAAAGCGAATGCTATTTTATAAGTTCTATTTGGTTATTTAATTAGAGGTGTCAATAGTCAAGAAAAAGGGTTTGAACTCTTAGTAAGGAGTTTTTATATTATTATTTTTTCTCTACTAAAATTAATGACGGCGAACCGTTGCCCTTTTTGTTCGTAATATTAATTTGAATCAGGTATACATTTTTTACCTATTGATAGTCTGTAAGTAATATAAGAAATTAGTAAAAATACGTACACGTCTTTTAGTGTGAAGTCATTATTAAGTATAAGAATACATACCAACTTTTAATAATAGCTTACTAATTAAATTTGGTTGCTTTATATGCATAATGCAAAGTAATATTCAGAAGAAGGCCATTTTGAATTTAGGTACATATTTTTATTTCATTTGATTTTATAAATTGTTGTATAAAATTCTTAAATTTATTGGTTGAGGATATCGAGATTCATTTAGAATACCTACAATAATAATTCCCAACAGGCGCGGATCTAACCTTCAAAAAATATGGTGGGCCCAGATACTCAATTCTTAGCCAAAGTCGAGTCGGTGTATGAATTTGCTATGATCAATATAGTGCATTTCTATAATATGTACATATTATATATTCTATATAAATGAGCCCCTCAAGGAGTTCCATCAGAAAAGAGACGAGTTTAAAGCCCGACCACCAGTGGCTTACCTATATAATTACATCGGCAGGACATTAACGTGCCCCAAGTGTACTAGAACTTTTACTCGCAAGATTGGTTACGCAAATCACCAGAGAGCACATCTAAGGGTTGAAAAACAACACCCTATCTAAATATGTCTATCCAGTTATAGTCGCTGTGGCCGAATACGGCTAGGAAGTATGATGATATGTTGATATTCTATAAATATATGACTTTCATACATTGTTCTTTGTAAATTATTGAATATAATACTATCAAGTTTTCGTCTCAGTAGGTCGTGAAAGTGTGTCGTCACAAGTCTGTCAAGCAAGCAAGCATGCCCATTGTGCCCACCACGGTGAATCCGTGCCTGCTTCCCACCCTACTGTACTCAGCCATCAGAAAATTTGTTTGTGTGTATTCTAGCGTTGGTAATTCTGAGCAAATACAGATGTTGCCTTTTTTATTCGTTTTCTGTGTGCTCAGACATCCAAGGCCATGGCGACACGTCAATGTCAAGTTGACAGTGATATCTGACGCCCATACTGTGTTGTTTTTTATTGTAGTAAAGAGTTACGTCATGTATAATACACGTGCAAAGTTAGCTCTGAGCCGTTATAGGGCAATGGTAGAAACGTTGGATAGAAATACGTACGTTATTCATATCAATCCCCCAACCGCTAGGCACTAGTTTTAAACGTAATTGGAGGAAATGAAAATTTTAGTCATGCCTTAATTATTACTTTTATTCTTCATTAAAAAATACTATATGGGTATTTTTAGCCTGAAGGGAAATTCTGAGTTTTGCTTAGAAAACATCAATCAGTATTTCCTTTTATCATCAATTCAAAACTCCATTAAAGAATTACTGAATAGTAACTCTTTGGTTTCAAAATATAAGCATTTCACAAAAATCACCAAAGCCACGCTTACTAGTAGATTTTTTACCAATTAATTGTTTTAATAAGTTTAGAATTTATTGTATTAAGAATTTTTTTTTACCCAAGATGGAAAGACAAAGTAGATGGGGGCCTGAGCCAGCTTCAAGACACGCAATTACAAGAGATAGCACAGGATCGAGGGAAGTAGCCACTCTTGGACAGTCTCTACAGTGCACTGCAGCTGAGAGAACAAAGGGAGGGGGCGAGCACAAAAGTTCCAACAGGGTCGAGGTGCATCCGTCATGCGGGCCTCACCAAATATAACATAACATAACCATTCTTAGTCTCCAAGGCAAGGCTCAAGTTTGAGTCACTGTGGCATCTTAAGTAAATAAGTATTTTAGTACTGTCGTTGCTCATCTTTAACCAAGAACCAAAAAGATGTTAACTTATATTTCGATCAGACGAATTGTTAATTTGTATAATATGTAATTATAAATAGATAACTCCTTTTTTTAAACTCAAATAACCTCACATAAATGAAAGATCTATTATCCACTAAAACGTTGCGGAGATCTATTAATTGTTATTAAAAACTAAACAAAGAGCTCATTGAAACATTGTATAATTTACAGAGTAAAGCACAGTGAAAAGGTTTTCAGAGCGATATTTGGCTGCGCATAGTCGAATCAAGTTAGGCGAAGGCTGACAAATGGATGAAACCGTGCAAAACTGTACGTGTCAAATCATCTGTATGGTTTCTAAATATGTTTTATCCAGCACTATACAAAATTGTATTATTCCCATAACTCCTTCTAAGCAAGGAAATATTTATACCAGTAACAAATAAGCCAACACTTTGTAAATCTTTTAATTGATACACTTAAATTACTGTCCAATATGCTCCTGCTGATTACCTAGATTTGTCATTATTCCCCCAATCTGTCCAATAACTAATTGACATGGTGACGCGTGGACACGTGGATCGGACCGCAGCTAAAATCGGCTTTTACCCTTTTATTTGTTGACGTTACTTTCATTAAAAAATAACAATATATTTGGATTGCTTTTAAAGCTAATTTTAACTTGTTTGTAGCTTTTCAGTTGTATTATTCTATTCAGAAAAATTGATCTTCCTTTCATCTGAATTCTTTATGATGTGACTTTCTGTCTTTTTATCGGTTTTTTATCGCGGTTGTCTTTCTTCTGTCTAATATGGTTTTATATTATGTCTCTGTTAAATTTCTATCTCATGAGTAAAGATCTAAATAGGTGTACATTTCTATTAGTCGAATAATACGTAATATACGACCAATATTACGTAATACCATACAATATTATCAAGTTTCCTTACCACTAAATTACTCTCACGCTCGGGTTGCTTCTGTGAAATCCCTCGAAGCGATTGTACCTATAGTTCTGCGTGTAATCCGTTAACAATATAATGATTTGTACATATTACATATGTATTATAGAATCTCTAGCACATTTACTCTCTTCAAATCTATAGTTTTCATGAAACGAGCGAGAGACATGATTACGTTTTAAGAAATTAAGCAATAGATGGAAAAATTGTGAAATAATTACTTATTACACTTAAGGTAACGTGTTTACGTTCAACCTACGTGAGTACGTTCCCGCGTAGTAGTAAGCAGAGCAGAAAATGTAAAGAATTGAGTTTAATATTCTAAATTTAATATATCTTTTTTTCTTTATAATTTTCTCTTATTTAATCTTTTCATGTCGTTCCTTCCGCCCCCTTCTCACTCCATTTTTAGTCCACTTACTGTAATTCTATAAGAAAATGCCACGCGCCTGACTATTTTAATTAGCAATCACACAGTTCTACCAGTTTGCTTTTTAAAACGGTCAGGCGTTATATGTCTAAATAGAACAGACTACAGCTATCTGACAGTTGTGACTACATCGAGTGTGTTACACATTGGTTCTGTACATTAACGGCAGCTAACTGTTGCCAAGTTAATTAGTGCGACCTGACTCAGTGACATAAATCAGGACCTACTGTTTTACGTGTCTTCGAAAACACGGAGGTCGGTGATTTGTAACACCAGTGTTAGAATGGGTCACCCATCTACCACTCTATCGCAGCTCTAGCGATCAACTCAAATGCCGGAAATTGATTAAGTTACAACCTCCTCTGGAGTGACAATGAGAATACTGAAATATTATTTAAGATACTTCCAATTTTATTTAATTAAAAAAATATATTTTTAAGTTCGATTAAATTTTCACTGTTTTTTTTATGTTTACATCAAGAGCAGTATCATATCTCAATTTTGTTTTTAAAAAGCTTTTATTAAAAGCTCGAGGGAAGCCTTTTAATAGATGCGATAAAATTTAAGTACTGTTACTCAATGTCAATTCTTTAAAATAATTTAGAAGACAAATTAGAAAAATATCAAATTATTAGTATCGCCTTCAATTTGGTAAGAAATATGGCCAATTGTGTATTTTATAGCACTTCGAACTTTACCGTCTATAACCCTTGATTTTGGATAAAAGGCTTTGCGTGTTAAAGTGAAAAAGTTCAAAATAAAAAGTCTTTGTTTCAAGAGTTAAAGAGAAATGGAACGCTCATTTCTCTTCTTCTGAAATATAAGGCCACATAGGAACTGCTCACGACTACACTACTTTCAACTTAAAAACAGTTTAGTGATGAATCTTTTGCGAAACTGTTTTGATTTTCCTAAAACCTTCTTAAATATTCTTTAAGGTTTGATTTTAGAAGACTAGCAGTAGGTGTTATTGCGTTTTGTTTTCTTTAATCCGGTTTCCTCCGTGTTTCCTAAGATACGTGAAACAGTGGGTGCCGATAAATTTCATTGAGTGATACTGGTCGTGAGATTGTAGGAGTTCCGAGGGTAGCGTTAGACGGCAGTCGGTCATCTTAACTCGCCTTTCAACCACATCCTTTGCAATTTAAGCGTACCCTAGTACTAGACCGGGATAGTGCTAAGTCGAAGAAGAGCAACTACAACACTTTAATAAGCCAAAGCAGCTGGTAGTTGAATGCTGATGGCTTACTGTCTTCTGCCATATAAAGTGGTTACCTCGTGGAGGACTTGGCTGGCCCTGCCATACTACGAACGGAGCGGCCGCTCCAGGCATCAAATCCCAAGGCAGTTCAGCAAAAAAAAATATAAACAGGATAAGTAAGGATCCCCTTACTCTGCTCCTCTCTGATGGCATTTCTGCCATAATTGGATCTCACGCCATCCTAAAATCTACCTCGAGCCCAAACTGAGTACATATCATTCAATACCACTGAGAAACCATCAAGAAAGAGCATAACCCAATCACGAAATGCGATAGACAGATGGCTTGCGGAGGTTTTGGCGGCCTTATAGAAGTAAGTACGACAAATTTAAACGCACCTAAATCGTATTAATAGAGAAGAGAATCGTATTAATTGCAATGAGACATTTTTATTTATTTATTTATTTATTTACATTCAATCAGAACGACAGTGCCACTTACACTAATAGGATTTAACAATTAAAATTAAATTAAATAATTAACAATTAATACAACTAACTAAAATAAGAAAATTAGGAAAGTGAACATAAAACATAATTGTATATTATAAAATGAAAATTGTATACAAAAATATAAATAAATAATAGTATATATAATAACCTAAAATTAACATGTAAATATAATAAAAAAACATTATTGAAAAACTTACAATCTAAGACTGGAAATTATACAATATTCTCTGCGTATCTCATTTAAAAAAAAAAGTTCATTATTAGAAAGGACATCTAAAGCCGCACTAGTAGGATAATACCAGATTTGACTAGGCAGGGTAGGGAACACTGAAAGTGAAGGTCTCACAAACCGAACGAAACGCTACAACAACACAATCACTTGACGTGACAGCATTGCTGGCACTTGATGCCGATCTCGAGGAGCTGATGTTGAGGCCGTGCAGCTTGTAGAGCCAGTAGGGGATGGGCTTGCCGTCCCAGCCCAGCGGCAGGTTCTTGGGGTTGTAGGGCACCTCGTCGTCCTCCGAGTCGGCGTCGGCGGCGGCCGAGGCGTCGCTCTCGTCGTCGCTGTCGTCGCGGCGCTCGCCGGCCGCGCGCGCCGCACGACGCGTCACATTCTCCACCGTGGCGACGCGCGCGCCGCCCGCCAGCGCCGCGAACCTGCGCCGCGCGTGCGTTACCGAAGGGGCTAAGGTTTGAGTGGCAACGGCGAGATAACGAGTCCAAGATAACCCGCGGCGAGTGCATACGAGATAATTCGGGCGATTGTCTGCCAACTACTAAGTGCACGATACGCGGGCCGTTACTTGTAAATATCTGCTTTTTAAATTATTTCGCCGGAAATTAACAAGAGCTCTTGCAAAAACGCCCAGGTTCTTTAACTCTCGGCCAGATTACTCAATTTTACTTTAAGTAATTTGCGACTCATTGGGAATCAACTTTTAGACTACTCTATTTAATTTCATGTAAATCACAAGCATTTGAAAAAAATTTTTAATATACTTTTTTATTTGAATGCTCTAAAAAGTACAAAATAAACTTTTACTGCCAATACTACTTATAACGTCAATACTATTTTATCTTGTGAAAACATTTGTATTGTTAAAGTGGTTTAACAATACAAATGTTTTCGCAAAATATAAAAGCTTCGGTCTCTTCTTCGACGCGTCACGACGCAGCGCGCCGCGTTTGCCTTTAGCCGTTGACGTAGACGTTAATCTTGCAATTACGTGTCCCACACCGCATGCCGCATAACGCAGCGTTGTGCGTTACGATCAAGAGACCAAAGCTTTAGTATTCGTATTTACTTAATTCAAAATCAATCGGATCAAGCTATTAAATTTACTTGTTTATGTACATGTATGTATATTTAGATAATGTAATGACGTTGTAAGTTCATAGTAAAGTTTTGATGGAAAATTTTATTTTTATTTTTTTTAAAGCATTTAAATAAATATATGACTATATGACACACGGACGTCTGTTCCTAAGGTAGACGACTTAATGCCTGTGTTATAGGTAACAGACGCCTGTTATACACAAATATTTTTCGAAATATATAAATACATACATATAAATATACGCTCAGACTCGAGGTGGGAATCGAACCCACGACCCCCGAGCGGAAGGCAGGGTCACTGCCCACTGCGTCAACGGGTCGGTTCATTTAAATGAAGCTTTTTTTATTTTTTATCTAAAATTATATTTTACTATTTAGTTATAGCTGAACAAGTTTCTTAATCAGTTATGCAATTTCATAACAAAGATCTTACGACCACAATTCAGTCATACTTTTAAGATCTGGTTATGAATTAAAAATCGTCAAGACAAGCGAAATGGGATCTAACTCGTTGCGGCTATGTCGTTTATATGCGGAGTTCCTAATGCTACTTTCCAACTATACATTAGATTCACGTTATTATAATATTGTATTGTATTCAGACATCAAGACATCTACTCGAACAATTCTAAAATTGATTTCACTCGAACATACATACGGGTAAGTTAAGTTGAAGCTTTTAATATAAATAAACATTTAGAAAGTTATCGGACGTATAATCAATATCATACAAATAGACGATCGTTATTTCTGGGTAAGTCCCTTTTCCGCATCGAGTCAGTCTGTTATGCGAGGAATCGGGAAAGTACGCAGCACTAGGCTTTACGCAACACGAAGCGCGGCGCCCGCTGCGCTCTCGGGCGCTCTCGGGCGCCGAGCAAGCGCCGAGCGAGCGCCGAGCAAGCGCCGAGCGAGCGCCGAGCGAGCGCCGTTCCGGCATACCGACCTGTACAGCTGCGCCTCCACGGCCGCCACGTCGCGCTGGCGCTGCGCGGCGCCGGCCTTTGAGCATATCGACCTTCGCTCCCACCTTTCATTCCTCGCCGAAAAGCCTCTCACCTTGGTGTGCCTTTCCCACATCGCTCTCTTCTCGTTTCCGTTCCCGTTCTGTTTATATTGTAAACTCTATATACGTACATAGCTTCGACCAGTCTCTCTTTTAAATTGTCACAAGCGCTAAGGTTAGAAATAATTAAATGTAGTGGTTAAGTACTTTCCGCACAGTTAACAGTACTTTACATACAGTATTCTAATTTTTTTTCTTTTATAAGAACTTTCTTCTGACAATAGTAAACTCAACAAAAAAAGAATTAACGAAATCGGTCCAGTAGTTCACGTGTGATGTCATGTGCAAGGAAAATTGGGATTCATTTATATATATATATATATATATTAACATTAACACTGATTCCTTTAATTTTATTATCTCGTAATCTTTCGATCACTATTACTTTATTGTCGCACACATTCAACACACACACTTTTAAGCAAAGTGTAACGAAGATTTACCCACCTATACGATATCAAATAAGCTTTAAAACATAGCATTAAGGAGAAGACTATAAATTAAAAATCCTAGAAATTACATTTATATGTAACTAATGCTCCCGATTTCGTCCGCTTAAGATACGGTAAAAAAGATAGGTTCAATTTTAGCGTGATAATATATGAACTATAGCCTTCCTCGATAAATGGGATATCTAATACTGAAAGAGTTTTTCAAATCGGATCAGTAGTTCCGTACATTAGCGCGTTCAAGCAGACAACACATACTCATCAGCTTTATGTATTAATATAGGTAATAATTGTAAAAAAATATAATCGATATACAATCGCGAAGAGCTATGCCTTAAGCCGAAGCCAGACATTGCTCAAAGTTTGCACATTTTTGTCCTTTAAGTCTAAAAAGTACTACAAAACTTTGCGCAGCTACACAAAGTCCCCGGCTACACTACATATGATCATTGGAATGATCATTAAAATGAAGCTATGTCTGGCTCCGACCTTATATACGAGTAGAAAAAGCTCTGTAAGCATCACCATACGATTCTCATAAATGGAAAGGTTAGAAAGCAATAAGACTCAGCGATAACGTTACAAGGGATATTTGTGTGCCAAAAAGTATTCCCGAATAGATCTCTTAACAAACGTATCGTGTATTGATAGAAATTGTATTGAAAAGTTTTTTCGTGAGACAGTTTTGGGTGACCGGGTTCTGAGAATGAATTAGTTTGTCCAAATTAGGGTGTAACGTTTATGGAGATAGATTAATTTAGAAATTATTTATTACCCAACTTTGGAACTATTGAAATCTGTCCTTTAGTTTCTGATGAATACATAAACGCATATACATATGTATATGCATATTTAGTAAAGAGAGCTAAATGGTAGAACTTCTATTTTTCTTCTTACTAGCCTTATCTTGTCTAGTACCAGGCTCCGCTGAGATTGCAGAGGATGTGGGTGTGGGCGATTCAAGATGACCGACTGCTATCATCTCCGGAAACGCCACAATCTCACGACTAATCGGAGCGCAATATTTTACGTGCCTTCCGAAACACGGAGGGGGTCGGATATTTGAAAACCAGCGTTAGAATTGGTCACCCATCTTTTATCGGGTCGCGTTAAGATCTACCTAGCTCCGCGATCAATTGAAATGCCGGCCATTGACTAAGCTTCGACTTCCTCAAGACGGAAAAAGGTAGAACTTCTACTATGGATTTAAAATAATCCTTCTGCGGCTCGTCCAAGGATGATTTAAGATCCGTATGGGGCTCGGTTCATACTTGGGGTATATTACAATAGTTTTCTAACTATCTCTATCATCAAGTGTGTTGAATCACTCACTTCAAGAACGAGGTGCAATATTTGGAAGGAAAGAGTCTCCCTACCGAACTCATTTGTTTCACTCACAATAAATCTCCCACCTGGATTTTTTAGACTTGTCTCTACAGTAAATGTAGCTAATATTTATGTATTTTTGCCTAATAGCGCCATCTTGTGGACGCGCCTTGAATTCTTTAAAAGAAACCAGAGTGAAGTACAAGTTTTGTAATAGTATTCAGGCTCCCTAACAGATGGCGTTAGTAAAAATCTAAAAGTGCTTTAATATCGCAATGTTATGATAAATAGAATTTTAATAATCAACTATATACAATAAAACTTATTCTTATCTATATATCGATACATAATATTTTATTGTAAATTAACAGACTCTCATAAATAAACATTTTTATTAAATTTACTTTTGTTATTAAAAAATCTCTGGTAGTCTGTTGCACTTGCAGCATCCTTTAGTTATTTATTTTTTCATTTGGAATAAATATCTTTGATGGAGGAAGAAGGAATGACAGAGGAGTTGACGGAATATATCTTTAATTCCTATTGTATGTAAATGAATCCGTGTTTCGTTTCGTTCCGTTTGGCATAACTTAAAGAGAATATCTTTTATAAGTAATGCCTCGTTCAAAGTTATCTATATAAATAAAAATGAGTTTCCAAAATAAACGTAACGAAATGGGAATGAGAATGGAACGGAACGTATATATTATTACCGTACAAAGGGTACGGTAATAACATTTTAAGGTAATAGAATGTAGCAAATAAGTAACCCAACATTCGGGCAGGACGTCTGCCGAGTCCACTAGTATGTATATTTAGTATGTGGATTGGGGATTCAGTAATCGCTTTACTAAACCTTTCCGTATTTTTTTCGTTCAATGATCTCATAGAGAAATGTCTTGATCAACATTTTAAGAAGCTTGTGCTTGTCCAGGGCCAGTATAAATCACTGTATTGCTTGAGGTGGCACGTATGTGGAGTTACCTCATTCTGGAACCCAAATCACTGGTTGCTTGTGCCGCTTGTATTTTGCCCCAAATCGCTATTTTATAGGTTTAAAAAAAGTCATTATGAATAAAGTTTATTCTTTATTATTATGAGATTATAATGAACGAAAATGTTATATGATTTGCCCGAATACTTACTTACCTGAACACTCATGTGGCTTAACCAAGGGGGCTTAACAAATCATCGGATGACGCCATTTATTATCAGCCGATTGCAGGTGGAGTGAATTATATCCGTTTTAGGCGTTTAATATTAGGTTTATTGTTATAAATTTTGAAATAAATCTAATCATTTTAAACAACCTTATTCGGATATATGTAAATTATTTTGATTAATATTTCTTTATGAGGAATATTTATGTATATCGTTACCTATTACTATATTTATGAATATGTTTTTTTTTTCTTTAGACCTTATTACTACGTTTTCATAGAGCGTGATTGTCATTTATTAAAATAAAAATTGTTTTATTTTAATAAATGACAAATTGAATTAATACTTCAAATATTTCATGCCTTTTAAGCTAGCGGTTCGCGAGCGAGACCGGGACAGAAGACCGCGCCCGGAAACCGCGCCCGGAAACCGCGACAGGAGACCGTGCCCGGAGACCCCGACAGGAGACCGCGACACTGCTGGTCTTAAAGTAAAGTAATGTTCGCGGGCGACCATGATACAGGAAATATTGCTTTGTAAACAGACGGTCGCGGTCTCCTGTCTCGGTCTCCTGTCTCGGTCTTTGTCACAGTCTCTCTCACAAACCGCTACCTTTAGGTATAATGTGCATGCCAATATGTTTCATGAATTCAATGTGAAAAAAAGATAACGTGTTAGGGGTGTAACATATGTTCCATTTAAGACATAAGTTGCTTTAAGTACCTCATAATTTTTCGTTGAAGCGTGTGCATATTATGGCGAAAACAACTTTTGAATCGTTATTATATATTGTAGAATCGGTGGCTCTTAGAAAAAAATATTGATACATTCTGTATAGATAACTGTGTGATCTACAATTTCCGAGGATAACGTCAGATGGCAATCGGTTATCTTAACTCGCCCCACAGCCACATCCTCTACAATCTAAGCGGACCCACTACTACACCGGGATAACGCTAGGACAAAGAAGAGATAAGTGACTATTATATTATAAATATCCTCCGGTATTTGATTAGATCACCGATGAAATTAATTTAGAACAAAACCTAGGCAGGTGGCATTTAGTTTCATTTTAATATAATTAAAAATAACATGTTTCTCGCGTTTTAAACTTTTTGTCTGTCTGCCATTTTTTGCCGGATCTAGCCTTCGGAGAAGCCTTTCTGAATCTAGTGGGATTTTTATTGGAAAAGTAAGAATGTAAATGGATTCAATTTGGTATTTGTTTATTCCCTAATATTTATGGTTTCAGCGCGAATTGATAATAATTGTTGTTATAATTTTAACAAATAAAACAAACTTCGAATTGACAGAAATGGACCAATTTGAAATAGGACCACACCGAAAGCTTTCAAATAAAAAAAGCATCATCAAAATCGGTTACAGACGTATAAAAAGTACGTACAGTCAAATTGAGAAACTCCCTCTTTTTTCATGTCGGTTGAATTTCATCCAAAATTGTATCAAATATGCATTTCATCAAATCTCATTGACATGTTCAGTTTTGAATGTTATCTTTCTGTGCATTTATTGGTTATATAAAATGGTATTAGGTTTTAAAAGGCCACTCTTTGCAGGATGCAATTGTAGCCGTGTATACTTTAAGCATTTATTGAATTTAAGTTATTTTATATACATTACAAGTTCACCTAAGTAGTCACTTAGATGAACCGTCGGCCATGGACACCTTTACAACCAGATAGGCTTGAAGATGCGTTGCCAGTCTTTCACGAAGGATTTATGACACCGGGAACTCTCACAAACCGAATAAAACAGGACAAAAATACCATAACTTGACGTGACAACATTGCCGCCATTGCTCGCTGATCTTAGGCGAGAAAGAGGTACTGGGTCGTGCCCTATTCGACTACAGACCCAAAAGTACTGCAAAGATGGCGCTACCTACTCACTACTACTTCAACCTCAAGTCACTTAAAGAATGATTATTTTGTATTTTTAGAATGAAAACAATCGTAGTATTGGCAGCACTTGCAGCGGTGGCAATCGCCCATCCAGCAGACACATACAACCCTAAATACGACAACTTCAACGCTGAAGAGTTGGTAGATAACGAACGCTTACTAAAAAGTTACTTGAAATGTTTCCTCGCCCAGGGACCGTGCACACCCGAGGGTGCTGAATTCAAAAGTAAGTTTTCAAGATATTTACTTATTAGGAAAAAACACTCTTAGGAAAAAACATTGAAACATTTTTAATAGATAATTATGTGATCTACAATCCTCATCTGGACGATACTATGGTAAAATTTGCCGTTTAGCCGAAAATCGTGAAAAACCGATTTTTGTGACCTTTGAACTCACATAACTTTTTTTCCAAACCTCAGATCGATGTGGATTTTACAGTTTTCATTTATAAAAATGTTATAAACAAACCTGCCAACTTGGAGCTGTATGGGAATTAATTTAAATTCGAACTTCTTTGACATTTTGAATCGTAATATCTCAGAAAAGGCGGCTCTTAGGAAAAATGTATTGGTTTATTTTGTATAGATAATTATGTGATCTACAATTTTTATGTAATTCTAAACTAATTTTGTGAGCCCAAACGTAAATTCAGCGTATTTTAAAATTGCAGGATTTATTTACTTTATGTAAAAATATAAAAAAAGATGAGTTGGGCTGCTTTATTGTACGGTGATTTTTTTTGTTATAACTTTTTTAATAACTATACATTATTTAATTTTCAGAGGTCATTCCGGAAGCACTTCATACCAGCTGTGCGAAATGTACGCCCAAGCAGCGCCAATTAGTTCGCACTGTATGCCGTGGTTTCCAGACAAAGCTGCCTACTCTATGGCAAGAGCTCGTCCAGAAACAGGACCCAACCGGCAAGTACAAGGAAGAATTCGCACAGTTCCTCAATGCAACCGATTAGACTTCAGCATAGAATCCACGAACAGGACTATTGGATTTTTAAAGATATAGCTATAGAATATTTAAGACATGGAGTTTTGTAAATGTAAGACATAATTTTATTGATATTGAAAGAATGTGTAAATAATTTATTGAATTTGTTTCAAAATAACAAAATACAAAATTTAATTCGGCTCCTATGAGGTAGCAACACCAACATCACATTTTTATTATATAAGTGTCTTTTCTTACATAAAATATAGAAACTTTCTTCAAACTCTCTTTTTTTATGCTTATCCATTTTTTATAAGGTTATAATTTTCATTTCTAAAGTTTTATCCTAAATTAATAACGTAATAAATTAAATTGAAATAAAGCCCAAATTAATGAAATTTTCAAATTATTTTTCGATTTCACGACCCGATACAAATAATTTGTAGTGTCTGTTTGTGATGTCAAAATTAAGTTCTTATACTAATTGGAAAAACATTAATAATAAAAAAAAATGTCAGTCGTTCTGTTCGTCGGCGTTCCGGATAATCTCCGAAACTGTGGGACCCATTTGTAGACTTTCAATAACAGACAGCTTCTATTACAAGGCCTAACATAAGCTACTTCCCTTCTAGAAAGACAACTAGGGTTCCGTAAAAATATTAAAACCCTCAAAATTTAACAAAATCACAAAAATCATGCTGTCGAAGTAGCGGGGTGTAGCTAGTCATAACTATAAGGATATTAAAATTTACATCAATATGTAAGTCTCAAAGGTTGTTGTTGAAACACTTTGTTGTTGAACATTGTTGTAGGTAATGAAAACAATAACCTAAATAAATTATTTTATTTCATGAAAAATCAGTCGTGTGACAAATATAAATAAAGCAATATTTTTATTCAATTTGTGTGCTTCGAAACAATAGATAATTAATTTAAAACAAACATTCATTCTCATATTTGACAATCAATACATATATTTTTCATATAAATGCCTTTAAAAATGAATACATTATCAAAATCACGAAATAAATCAAATTAACATATTGGCGACAATACGGTAATATAAAACTCAATCTATGATTTAAGATAAATAAAAGTAATAGATATCTAATAAAGTTATTTAAAGAATTTGAAACAGAACTTGTTATAGAAACACTAATTATCACAAACTAACCTAGCAGAGTATCAAAATTTGTTATAATTGCTATATGCTATAATCTAAAAGCAAAGCATGTTGCATATAACGTTATAATTAAAACTATGATTATGTTATATGTATATAAGCACCTAGCTAACTAAGACTTGAAAAGTATATAAAAATAATTGCATATTTGTAGTGGCGACACAAAATGAGATCCATAATTCCACAATTACATTACATTGTTTGAACATAACATTAACAGCAAAGTTACATTACATTATTTGAACTTTACTACAAAATAAAATAAGGCTCAAGTCATACTTGCGCTTTCATAATCCGATATTAGCAAGTTCCATAATAATAGTATTCATTCTAATGCGCTTTTAGTGTACGCTTCTTTAATAAAATTCCAGATTCAATATTAAATATGTCTATTGTTCAGTTTAAACGCCACTTTTAAAAAACCGCTTATTTGTAAGCCGTGTTATACAGACCATATAAAAGATAAGACTGCCTGGAATTGACTCGCTCCAGCTTAACTGTAGTTAACATGCAAATGTAATAAACCCAGTAAGAACTATTTTTAAAAGAGTGACTAACGCGTTTCTTTCGGATTCTACTTGTAGCCCGACTTTTCCGAATCAGTGGTAGCTTTTAAAATATTTTACGATTCAAAAGAACTTGCAGAAGTCTACTTGATTAAAACATTCAATTTGCTTTGAATATAAATTTCCATGACACTTATGGAATGGATTATTAAATCGTTTTAAGCTAACAATATTTAATCAAGCATATCTTAGATAGTTAAATCAAATTAAAGTATTTTCATAATCAAATCACACTAACCAATATTCCTACAAATAATAGTGATAACAAAATTTGAAATAATATGTTTAATCAAAAAATACTGTATACTATTTTATATGCAAAACCTAATTTGGACATCCAAAAAGTTACATTTAATTGTGGCCGCCACTGTCTTTAAGTTGCTTAAAGCGTTATTCTTAAAGCTTTGCTGTGAAATGTGATCATATTTCATCATCCAGGTCCAAGTCTTCCTCGGGGAAATCTCCTACTGTCACATAAACTGGTTTTACAAATCCACCATACTTCGGTGGGCATGTGAAGTATCTTTTGCCGTTTACACTGTAAAATGTAAAACAATAATTACAACAGAATTACAGGTAGATACTTATGTCAAATTAATTAAAAGAAATCAGTATACAAATTTGTCAATATGATATCTTAATGTTAAATGATCTTAAAATGGCATATATATTATTGCATCTATATATATGGGTTGACAGGTGAGACACAATACTCAAGGACCTGTATTTGATGATCATATATGACAAAAAAATTAATATTAAATGTAAATATCAATATATAATAACTGCTATGTGAGGTTAAGAGAAAGTTAACTAATTATGTACGGTTCGCACATACTTGCATGGACGCACGTTGACACTCTGTTTTCCCTTCACACTTTAGTCCTGGCTAAGCACTTATACACTAATTTGTTTAATAAAATAACTAAATTATTTTATTATGGTACTACTTACGAGCCATCGTTCTTCCCGCGCGGCTCATCGTACTGCACTCCGATCCACAGACCCCGCGCGCCTTCCAGCGGCCCGTTGTAGCGTACAGTGGCGCGTCGTGTGCCTTGAGTCGGCACGCGCACTTCGCACCGTGCACCCACTAGCACTGCCTCTGCTAACCTGAAAAATTCATAAACAGAGTAGATTGTGAACTCAGGGGTTCGTAGCTTAACTAGCATTTGAGTCGATGGATGTTAGATGGGAGACAAATTCTAACACAAATAATGTCAGATGGCAATGGATTATCTTTACTAGCCCTACAGCCATTCCTCTGCAACGTAGGGGGAATCTGGCACTAGACCAGGATAATGAAAGGAAGAAGAAGGTATATCATGAACTCTTGGACCTGATCTACAAGAGAAACTAAAATAGTCTATATATTTTACCTTGCTTCCTCCTCTAATTCTTTTTGCTGCTGCTCTTTAAGTTTATTCATTTCTTCTTCATTGTATTTGCCAAGTTTATTCTTTTGAAGAAATGAACGAAGAGTATCACTCTTTTTCTCATAGTCCTCTTCTGTCAAGCGGAACCTATAAAAAAAGAAATAATCTGCGAAACCTCATTCACTTACATGAATATAACATGCATGCTATCTATATTTTAACAGGTAAAGCAATACCTTACAATGCCATTTTAAGAAAATTTTGCATACGGAGGAGTATGAAATTTGGCACAATTATGGTTTATATATAGAGAAGGGAATGTGAATGCTGATATTTTTAAAAATATACATTATAAATATATGAAACTATTAAAATAAAACCCCCACGCACACCAATACCAAAAGATTCAAATACATATTTATACATTTTATTATAAGCTTGTGTTGAAGCAAAGTTACAACCATGACAAAATAATATGTCTTTTGTTAACTATGTCTTTTAATATAATTAAGTTGACAAATGTTATTGTAATAAGAATGATGTTATAGGATAATAGAATGTAGTAAATGGTAAGTAATCCAATGTTCAGGCAGGACAATGTTTACCAGGTCTGCTAGAAGTGTATATATAAGTCCTATAACTAGTATAGTATTAGCTAAGTCCTATTATTTAATCACTGGCCCATTGTTGCAGTGGGCAGTGACCTTGCCTTCTGCTCCAGGGGTCGTGGTTTCGATTCCCGTCTCAAGTCTGGGTCTATCTAAATGAAATTTTGTGTATAACAGGCATCTTTTATCTATAACACAGGCATTAAGTTGTCTACTTAGGAACAGACATCCGGGTGTCATATAGTCATTTACATATTTATTTATTTAAATTTTATGGGCATTTGTGAGTGTGTGTGTATGCTTGTAATTGATAAGTTTTGTTATCTTGTCTTATTTTTTAATCATCTATTGAATGTTTCTTTATCATAACTGTGGCAATTCTAAATATAAAGTGAAATAAAAAATAAAGTATCCTTACCTTTCCTCACTAGCCACTGATCCAAAATCTTTTACAAGCGCAAAATTATCTATAACATGTATTCTTGCGCCATCATCAATGGGATAGGAGCCAAGCAGGGCATCATCATTGTCAATGCCGATCTCATTTGAGAAAGAGGTACTGGTACCCGAACGCGCCGGCCCAATTCGGCTACAAGCGTGGCGCTACCTCTTATTAGAAAGACAAGTGTAGGGAAAAGGGATGGAGAAAAAAGTATATAAAGGTAGATGGGGAGGAGAGAAAGGAGGTATACTGAAATAGCGACCCATTTTGCAATTATTAATATTATTAAATAGTCTTCCGACTTTTCTCTTCTTTTAAACCTTCCTTAGCATAAGATGAACGAAATAAAATAAAAAGAATTTAAAACGGAACGAGACGCAATAACAATTCATTTTTATATACATATACTAGCGGCTGACGTTGTCCTGCCCGAACGTTGAATTACATACTAAGTAGTAAACATTATTTTATCCTATAACATCATTCCCGTTTCCATTCCCGTTCCCGTCCCCGTTCCGTTTCCATTCCATTTCCATGTCGCATTCACTTTTCCATTCCTTTTCTCGAAATCTCGAAAACCGTGGAACGCACAAAGATAAAGTTTGGTAGGGAAGTAGTTTGTGAATATCCGCTAACAACGGATTGTTCGTTAGAGCCAGAAAAAAAGAAAGCTCTAAGGACTTTTTCAAGTAGCAATTTCTTAGTTTACGCAAACGAAGTCGCGGGAAACAGCTAGTATATGTCATATATCCATCGAACGTTTTTAATAAATAAGGAAATGTATTAAGAATGAATACGTAAATACCTGCCAACCAAAGAACTTTGAAAATTCCGTTTAGGGTGCGAGTGGGAAAACATTTGCGTACAACATTCGCCCATGTTTCATTCACAAATAGGGTTTTACATAATAAATGAATCATTATATTTTATAATGAAATATTATCTATAGTGTCAGTTATAAGTGTTTTTTGTTTATTTGATGACTCATTACTTGTATGACTCGGAAAGTATCTGTTTCAGTATTAAAAAAAAGTCATCTTTTCGGTTCCGAAACACAGATTAAGTGTAAAAAAATATATACAATGGAAATATACGGTACTGTGACGACATTTAAATTGTAATAATTAATAATATCCAAATGGCAAATTAACTAGCAGTAACCTTTTTTGTGAAGTATCTCTCAAATCCGTGCAAGCTGGTGCCGTTTGGCGAACTCAGAAGTTAGCAAAAACCGATGCCGTAGTTCTGCCAACATATGACGATACACAAAACCTGCCTTGAGGCTACCTCAAGCATAAGGAGTGAGGATATAAAAGGTTACTAGCATATGTATGTATATATATCAATAATAATAATAATAAAAACTCTTTATTCAATTAAGTAACCTTAAACCTAAACTAAATACTAAGGACTAAATACTTAAGACTAAATTTACTAAATATAAATAGCATCTAATAATAAAGGTAAAAAAAAACATAAAGGGGTTACTTCATGGAAAAAGGTTGCCGTCACAGCGTAGATGCTGCAGAATTTACAAGGAATGCTGCAGCGCTGGTTTTCAGACGACACCTATTTTGCGTCGCACATAGGTCACGAAGCGACAAAAAATAAATAAATAAATAAAATTAATAGTAAACTAATTTTAATACATAAAAATTTCACATAACAATTTACAGACTTAATAAATCTTCGTCAATATCAATAATTATTATGTACTGTTTCAATTCAACTTCTCTAACTAATTCTGCTCTTTCTTGTGTGTGGTATTTATCTGTGGATACTTTACTGGTCTATGTAGTAGTTCTATTAGCATTCAGCTTATGTAAAACATGTACTGTATGTTTCCCTTAAAAAAAAATAACTAAAAATGATATTCGTGATTTGAGGTATTTTTATTTCTCGACCACGTGATGATGTGCTTTTTTTTCGCTGGGAAATATTTATGCGCACTACCCCGCTCGCAAATAATCCCATGATCTAGGAACATTTGCGAACGGGAGTGTGGGACTCGCTAGCTCTGTTTAATATAATTATATTTAATTTAGGGATTTTATTTTTTTTATGTTGTACAAGGTTAGGAGTTTATATGGTTATAATCGCATACTGAGGAATGTTGACTATCTCCATTAACTTATTAAAGTTTCTGGCTATGAAGCTCTATATAACTGGCTGTATAAATTAATATAAAAAAAATAAAACAATATATAAAAAATACAGTTAATACCGAGGCTGGGTGATATATGGGTGACCTATTTTTCGTCTGATTATCAAATATCCGACCTCTTCCGTATGTCTGAAAGCACTTAAAATAGTAGGTACTAATTAATTCCACTGAGTGATATTAGCCGAGAGATTATGAGGGTTCTGGGGATAATGTCAAACAACAATCGGACATCTTTACTGGCCCTACAGCCTTCTTTGCAATTTAAGCGAATCTTGGTTCTAAACCGGGATAACGCTGGGAAGAAGCAGAATGTAGAGGCTCCCGAATGGAGAAGTATATACTGTTCCCTTTAAAGAAAAGAACAGCCAAATTGCATGTTGTATTCGCGTACTATTTTGAGGAAAACAGGGTCATCGAGAAGTTGATTATAAGTCGAGTCTAATATTAGAGGCAGTGAAGGTGACTGATGGTAGCCACCCCACACGAATTCTACACCTGTAGAATGATAATCTAATACCGAGTCTGCTAGTGTAGTATAACTAGGGAACCCGGCAGATGATGTGCGGCACGAACGTTTGGTTACTTACTGTTTACTATATTCTATTATTCTATAATATTAATCCCGTTGCCTTTCCAGTTCAGTTCCCGTTCTGTTTCCCGTTCCCTTTCCCGTTCCCGTTCCCATTCCCGAAACCTTGTCCTGACAATAATAAACACAACAAAAAACGTATTACCGAAATCGGTCCAACTGTTTACGTGCAATGCTGTGACCATGGAAAATATTTTTATTATATTTCATTTATATGATATATAGATTATTTATTTTATACTTACGTTGCCTAAAGTTTTTGTATATTCACATTTTATACTGTAATACTATAAATTAGTAAAACCTAATTAACCTTTTAGTCCTGTATCGAGTCAATAAGGTTAATTTTATTCAAACTCACTTTAAATGTAATAAACCGAATTTTCACTTAAATAGGCTTTCTGAAATTTTACAAAATAAACACCGTAATGTTCCCTGGAGGATGAAGTTTCGTATACTCGTTACAAATTTGATGCATAATATTCTTTTAAAAAAAAATATACTTAATATTTACTTTATCAACCTGGTCCTCCAAAACGCTGGACAGATTTGGATCAAATTTTGTGTATATTCCAATGAGTTCGTAGATTGTTTGAAAAAACAATTGGATCCGGTAGGCGGCACTGCTGTTGGATTTATCTCTAATACTTACAGCTACATCTGCCGGGATGAACTGTGAATCCATCCATTTCATCCCGACAGAAACCATCCAGAGCGCCACCCAAACGCGTACAAAAAAGAATCATTAAAATCAGTCGTATAGGAGAAGTTCAGTGACATACACACGTCTGACTTTTAATCGAGCAAAGCAACGTCTGCCGGGACTTTTAGTTGTGTTTATATGTTGCCAAAACGGTTTTGAAAGCTGGAACTATAATCCAGTTTACCGGATTTTTTGGATCCAATTACAAACGGGGCCGTGCATATAAGCATTTCCCAGCGAAATAAAAAGATTTATATTGGATTTCCTCTCTATTTACCATTAAGTGAATAATAGTTGGAGTGTATTACATTATATCCTACGAATTCCATTTTTTATTGGATCTGCTGGACGCAATTACGAACGGATTCCTTCATAGAAGCATTTCCTAGCAAAATGAAAAAAATATATAGCTTTATTTCCTCTCTATTTGTTTACCATTAAAAGGATAATAATAGTTGGAGTGTATTACATTACATCCTACGAATCCCATTTTTCGGGGTTATTCCAAAAACTTGTTCCGGAATTTCAGATTCGATTTTATATTTCCCAAACTAGCCTGTTTGGGAACCGGGCTCTTTGGTCAGAGACCAACCGGTAGTTGGCCTATTTGTACATTTTTGCCCTTGAAGTCTAGAAAACTTTGTGAAGTTACACAAAGTCCCCGGCCACACTACACGATCATTGAAATGATACTTCAAATGAAGCTGTCTCTGGCTCCGATATAAGACACAGTGCAGGCCTATTATCTGCAAATAAAATTAATGCATTAAACAGTGTTTAAAGTTAAAAAAAAAATGTAAATTAAATTATACTTGTATAAACATACATGTAGATGCAGTTAAAAAAGTTTTACTTCGGTCATGTGGCCTAAAGCACACTTGATTTTTTTTAAATAATTATAGGAATACTTTTAAGGTATGTCCAATATTAATCCGTCCGCCTTTATTAGCCTAAAATTAAAAAAATTGGGTAAAGAGTGGTTGTGATAATACCTCAGGGCGTCAGGTTTGAACCGGGTACCTTGCAGATTTCATGATTGATCAATTGAAGGTCAGTTTTTTTCTGTGTTATTATGTTTTGTATTCTTTACTAATTATTTGAGAATAATGGTTAAACGGGACTGCCAAAAATTTTGCGTGATGATATATAACCTATAGTCTTCCTTGATAAATGGGCTTTCTAACACTGAAATATTTTTTCAAATCGAGCCAGTAGTTCCTGAGGTTAGCGTATACAACCAAACAAATAAACAAACTATTCAGCTTTATTTTTTAATATACATATATGTACCTGGCTTTAAAATAACGGGTATTGACCCTTGTACAATCAAAAACTACATTTTCGAACATCGCATGCGAATAAATGAACGCAATAAAAATATTTGTATACTTCACTTTATATTATTATAGATTCGTTTTATTGGTCTTGGGAAATTTATGGTTCATTTCTGCAAACAATGTTAGTTGGCGGTTTAATCGTGTGCGTATTTGGGGTTCCTTTTGTTATTGCGGTATTCCGGACGCGTACGCTCGACAGAAAAACTTTGGCTAAACTGGTATCAGGTTATAAGGACCTTAAAACCTGATAAGCATACTCATGCATACTCATTCCTCAAGGCATCTGCGAGTCTTCTGATGTTGCAGCTGTCGATAAGCGTCGGTAGTGACCCAGGTGAAATGCTTGATGTGCATTTCAAAGAATTGTATATATATATATTCTTTGTACTCTAGTCTTTTCTATGGTTTGTTCCTCTGCATCGATAGATTCCTTATGGAAATTCCTCTTGTTTATAGATTCTAAAGCCAGGTCGTCGGCATCTAGGAAATGGCGATGCATCTTGAATACAGAACCTTATTTATTTACACTTGGCAGATAACGCACGCATCTAGCTATTTGTGTATACATTATAACGAAGTAAAGAGCTATGTGCCTTTACTAGACCTGAAATTATTACTTGAGTCTAGATATATTTAGATATCATGATTTAAAGCAGATTGTCCGTTGCGAAATAAGTCATTTGGCGGTTCACGATTGCAGGATAATGAGGATTTACGATACAAGCTCGGATATTACAATACGATCTTTGTCTAATGAAGTTTTTAGGTCAGCTGTC
The DNA here is from genome assembly GCA_024363005.1 of Charaxes varanes. Taxonomy (NCBI): domain Eukaryota; kingdom Metazoa; phylum Arthropoda; class Insecta; order Lepidoptera; family Nymphalidae; genus Charaxes; species Charaxes varanes. Next base: position 1,794,676 of record JANCMC010044589.1, on the reverse strand, counting down.
TTTGTAATCTTCTTCAATTAAGGATATTTAAGTAACAAAAGAATAATATTTTTTATTTATTTACAATTAATGTACCAACATAATAAATATAAAATATGTAACAGAGAATTTTGTTAACAAAGAATAACTTATATCTTAAAAGAGATTTCTTCCAGAAACCCTTAAATAGTAGGGGATTAATGCGAAGAGAAGGAGTGTAGGTACATTATATAGAAATATTATAAACGCGAAAGTTTTTACATATGGATGTATGTTTCACGCTCTTTCACGGAAAATCTACTGGATGGATTTTAACAAAAGTTTACAACTAAACTCGTCATTAAGGGCCGGCAGCGCATCTGCTGGCCTTCTGGTCGTGCAAATGTCCATGGGCGCCGGTAGGCAATTCGGTGCCTGCTGTCTGCTCGTCTGCCCCCTTGTAACATAAAAAAAAAGTTTATTTGCTTGAACGCGTTAATCTCATGATATGTATATGTAATATCATGGTCAAATTGGAAAAAAAAAAAACAGTTTTAGATAGCCCATTTATCGAGGAAGACCATAGGCTATATATGATCACGCTAAACTTTTTCATTTAAAAACATGGAGGCGCGGGATACAACTAGTTTAAGATATAGATAATTTATTCTGATACCGGAGCCAGACATAGTTCAAAGTGCTTGTACATTTTTGTCCTCGAAGACTACAAAACTTTGCGCAGTTACACAACGTCGCCAGCCACACTACATGATCATTGAAATGATCATTCAAATGAAGCTATGGCTTCGGCATTATAGCATGTTGACAAGTTTCGCATCACGTTATAACTTTATCCGCATAGTCGTATAAACTGCATGCTTACATACCTATTATTTCATAATCAAGGTTAAATCTAAACTTCTATAAAGTGATTGGACAGTATTTGTAGTGTCCAATACCTTGCCAGCCTTTTTTTTAATCCTAAGTCGGATCAGTTCGGAAACACCGAAATTTCGATTGCCAGCTCGGTCATTCATATGTTAAGTCAAAAGAATTTTACGATTTTTAACTCCCTCCCAGTCCTTGTCACATTTTCGAAACCTTGACATATATTTGACTAAACTCTTTAACTTCACTGCACATTGTCACATAATGTTACAATTTGGTGATACACTACCCCCCACCCAATAACGTGTGACGTAATTAATGGTTGACTCGCAATTTGTAGTAATTCAAAGGATAAAAAAGTAGAGAAAGAAAAATTAAAAAGGAAAAAAAATTGGCCTTAAAATGAAAAAATGCATTAACCAAAAGCTGCATAAAACTTATTCGATTATCGCACACTAAGACAATTTCGAGATAGCTAAGATAGCCGCCTGATTTATGGCAGCCGGGGAGTTATTAAGATATCCAAACCGTGCGATAAATCATAGTTGGACAAAACGCATTTGCGACATTGTTTTTGTCCTCTCAGCAGTTGGCTGGATATCGGGATGTGAGAAAATTGTATGAATTATTCACAGTAATGTTAACATTTGTTATATATTTTCACGTTGTTTCAATTTTGACGCCAGGAACGAAAAATCTAACCGTTAAGACTAGACGAGCCTCATTCTTTTTAGAGATTCATCACATCAATCTTGTCATATAAAATATAGTATTAGAGATAAAGGAAATGGTATAAAAAATGAAACAAAATATTGTTCACGCGAATAAGCGCAGTAATATATTAATTTTGTTACATTTTGCAGTTTCTTCTTAACAGTCTGTGAATAAATTATCTTTAAATAAAAAGTAAACCGCCTTAAAAACACCAAGGAAGTAAAAAGCATAAATTAATTTCATACGATAACTTAGTAGACACCAACTGAGGTGTTGAAGACGGTACCATCGGCATCGGGAACTTAGCGGGGACACTTTTTGTTACCGGGTGTAGCCGGGGACTTATCAGTAGGTATCTACTAATTAATCATCTGAAAGTACCAATTATTTTTTGTTTTTAGTTTCTTCTTCCTAATTTGCTTACAATAGGCTCTAATAGAATATGTTACTATTTAGAAATAACAGAATTTGAACCTTGACCTTGGAATTTCTTCGCAGGTTTCTATATAGCTCGACCTCGAACCGCCAATATGCGGGTTCCTGGTCATCATTATTACATACTGGATTATTACGTTTTTGTTTAACAATATATCAATATATTTAATTAGAGGTAGCGCCATGCTTGTAGCCGAATTGGGTCGGCGCGTCCGGGTACCAGTACCTCTTTCTCACATGCCGCGTAATGTGTCACTCGAGACAACAGAGCAACTATATTATATCTATGTATGAATGCACGGTTGCATACACTACAGCGTGCATACACCTATTTGGTGAGATATAATTACGTAAATATTTAATAATATTTACGTAGTATCAGTAGATACTACAGCGTGAAAGAGCGGTAATGCTGTCATGTCAAGTGTTGGTATTCTTGTCGGGTTTTGATCAGTTTGTAAGAGTTCCCAGTACCTAAACTATATGGTAGCGTTGCAAATAGGACAGTGCTCAAGAAAGAGTTGCGTTTTAAATTATATGGAAGAATCTATTTCAACGCTTTTTAACGGGCGATAATATGAAGCTCTCGTGCGAATGAGGCTTAAGGTCGTATTTTTTTCCTATTTTATAATATACATCGTCGCTTAATTAATATTTCCTTTTTCACTGCCATATCTTTATAACACAATCATAGTCTATTCGCTATCTTTCTGTGTAATTCTGGCCCATTGAATTTTCTGTTTCATACGTGTGATTTATCGTAAAAAATTAAATATACTGCTTATTTTTAATATGTTTATTTTATCTCAGTGTATCTTTTTATTTATTTGTTAATTAATCTTTTACCGACTACATATGCCTGTTAGAAATAATTATTTTTACAGTTTCTAATCAATATTTGTCAACATAATATCTAAATTGACCAGATTTTAAATCTCAATTATATATTTACAGATCTATTGCAACATAAATTTAGAGGAATTATATCCAAAAACGGCCACCTGCTGAAGGGCAAAAAAGGTAATAACGTTTATTATATATTTTTTAATTATTTATTTACATATACTTTATAAGTATTCACACACAATGGGCATACCACAAACATTCGATAGTTTTACTTACTTTTACTTTCGAAACGAAACGTCAAATAAAAGTTCGTACTTCCAATATACACGATTTACGTGGCTGTAATGTTTCATTTGACGTTCGACTTCGAACGTAAAAGTAAGTAAAACTATCGTGAAAGTTCATCCTAGGCCCTCCGGTCATAACACAAAAGGAGGAGACCAACCCTCTATTATAAACACAAAATGAGGAGGCCAACCCTCTATTACAAACACAAAATGAGGAGGCCAACCCTCTATTATATATTCTCACGCTTACGTATTAACAAATGTAATTATTTTCAGGTAAAATTCTGAAAAAAATAACAAAAGAAATCGTACCATTTGGAAAATCTCTAAAAGGTAAACAGATACTTTCACTACTTCAAAGTTCTTGCAACATAAGTATAATATACTAGCCAGTATTTCACACTCTGTAATCAGTATTATCCATACTTATTACAACCAGTATTTTAAGCCATTTATTAAGAAAGAAAGAAACTTTATTCAGACATAAATAAACAACAACACTATATCTAAAAACTTAAGTCTACTACACACAAAAAAGTAAAAATCCACTAAGTAATATTTAAATAGATATAGTTCTGCCATATTTACATACTAACCATGATGGAGGCCTATAATTGTATTGGTCTTAATAAATGATTAATGTTTTATCAACATCATAAACTAATCGGGCACTTATATAATAGTTAAAGTTAGGCAAATTACGTTTAATAATGATAATAAGTAACAAAATCAACGTCATAAACGAGATAACCAAAAAAGGTTATGTTTTTTCAAGTGTGTTATAAATCCGTACGCTCTCATATATGTATGTGTCATGTATCAGCGTGTTATTAACACGCCGATACATGACACATACAAAATGAGGATTCTTCCATTAATTGTAGCATATATTTTTAGGTCTGCTTTTAAAGAAGTTTTCGAGCATTCCTTTATTACTTTTTAACGGACTCAATTCTAAAAGAGGGTTTACAATTTATCGCTTATAACTCAGCCATTTTATTAGCGAAAATGACTTTTTTCTACTAATCATAAAGATTTATTCCCTGACTTCTATATAATTCTGTTCAACCTATATCAATTTCCTTTAATAAATTTTGACCTAAATTTAAAAAATAATAATTTAAACCATAAGTAGATAATCTAGGTATAGAGTGAGATATCAGCCCGGGAAAGGAGATTTCCAGATCTGTACACCTAGTGAACTTAGGCTTGCCCGAAGCATAGCTTATATAAAAGATAGTACCTACCTCAAGTCGTATGCAGTTACTGTGTAGTATAGTAGTCTCGGCAAGTATTAAATATATAGAAGTAATGCAGAAGCTTAAATCGAAGTTAAAGAAGCGAATACCGACAAACAATTAGCTATATAGTAAACTACATTGAAACAATTTTGTTTCTTTGTCCGCTACAGCAAAGCTTTGTTAAGCGCGATTTCATTAGTTGAGGTTTCGTATGTGCTTGGAGTTTGTTTGAAACATTTAAACAAGATTGTAATTGGTTTTTAGTCGGAAGAAATTATGTTGGTGTACATTTTAGTCGAATAATGATAATAAATCCTGCCTCACACATCATCTCTGTGTAATCAGTTGCCAGATCTGATGTTCCTGAAACGATACCTTAGACCTCTTATCTTATCTAAGAGCTGATTCAAATTCCGTCAAGATAGATTCAATTACGTTAGATCTGATGTTCTTATTTCAAGAATAATAGAAATCAAGAAGGTCAAAGATGTATCTATGTATATACGGCATCCAAGTTTCGCAATATATCTTCCAGGCGACGTGATAATTCGTCCGTTAATGGGAAATATCGCCAACGTAACAATGAGGTATTAACTTCGGAATTACGTAACAGACCTGATAATAATGACTTAATCTTTCAACGTGAGCAGTAATAATTTATGTGAGCCTCTTCCGCATGCCATTACATTACAAGGAATAAATGCTTGGCGTAAATTGTAAGCAACTTCTTGTATTGTATATTAGGGATGTGATTCCGGTAGATTCATCTGACACCATAAACATTACATTGCAAGGAATAAATCATTGGTATGAATTGTCAGCAACTTCTTGTATTTCATATTAGGCACCTGATTCATCTGACACCATAACCCATCATCAAATTTTTGACAATCTTGCAATTTTCATTCCATAATTCAAATTTCTGTTAATCTTATGATTTCTTGTACAAGCATTTAATTAAAACTGAGTAGTAAAGATTTGGGTTTATCATTACCCAGCAAACCCAATACATCCCAGTAACATATATCTTTCTTAATATTCCATAAATTAACTGTATAACGTTATGCAAGCATACAGATAAGATATCCGTATAGACAGCTAAGTTTACTACGGTTTAGTTGCTGAGGTATTGATGAATTTCTATTCTGACATGCTTTTGTTTTAATGTAAGCAGAGAGCGTTATCTCGCAATGCCGTCAAATATTAATTAGACGTGTGGAACAAACGGTTGTCGTAAATCAAGGATATCAGGTGACTACGCTGCGATATCGGAGTTCCTGTATATTATAACCTTATCCAGCACTTCCCGATAATTTGATTAATGTCTGTCGGGCCTTGTAGTGCCACTCAATCTATACATATGTAGGAGACATTACTTGTCTTGACAGATTCATCAATGATTGATCGTGCATGCAATGTATTGTGTATTTAATATCCGCTCTGGGAGTTGTGGGTTCGATTCTCGCCCCGCGTCTGGCTATTATCTATATCAATCCACGTAAAATGTCATAACCCCAAATTCTCAGCTTCACATTGGAGCGTTACAGATGACTAAATTGTAATATAATCGTCACTACTTAATATAATAGTATATATATATTACAAACATATATGTAATATATGTAGAATAATAAAGATTTTAGAAATAAATAAATTGAAAAATTTACAGGTTAAACTAAACTATTGAAACTAGCTAAAACTATTGAAAATCCAAAAACGACTTTCATCATTGTATTTTCCTCAGCTTTTGAGATTTCGTGATACCTTTTTGTCAGGAGATGCTGCTCTGTCCGAACGTTGGGTTACTTACTATTCTATAATCGTAATTTAAAATATTCCTAATATATCGTATGTCCAAGCATAAAATTTTATCTCCCCATCTTCGAAAATACGGGTACTGATAATTACTTTGCTAAATCCGCTAATAGACAAGATGACAATGTCTGCCGGGCTTACACATCTATTAAAACAAAAAATACATAATTATTATCATTTTAATAGCAAAACTAATTATAATTATCAATCATAACTTATTTTATCGTAAGCAGAAGTAAGTGAAACCATACTGTGAGGGGTAAAGAAGGTAACTTAAGGCCTCTTTTAACCTTAAAAATAGTTTCTGCGTGGTAGCAAAGTAAACTTTAAACAGTCTTTCGGCTTAACAATCATCTATAATAGCTCGAAGTCAAGATTAACGCGAGTAATGTCGCAAGCTTAGGTTAGTGTTAAATATTTTGTGTTTTCAATACTTTTGTATAAAAGCAGCAAGTTTTTATTACACAAAAGCGGTCGTTGTATTTAACAAAGGAAACCAAAAATGACTTTTGCCGCCGGCCATTATTTTCTATTGCGGTTTATCAGACAAGATCAAACGGTCCGCCTCTCGAATATCCCCTTTTGAAGTATTGCTTCGAGGAATATTTGGGAGAGTCGACCTGGAAATTGTTTGAAGGTGTTCATTAGTTTTGTATTCGTGGAAATTCTCGTCTATTTGCTTACATCAAGTTAAGTTTACAAGTCGTATGTAAGTACACGTGAACTTGTTAAGTTATTTTAATGAGTAGCGTTGATAGCTCAAAGATAGGAGTATGGATTAAAATCTTCGTGGTGTTTGTTTCAAAGCCCATGTTGTACATGTAGTGAAAAACTTGTGGGTGACAATTTAAATCTATGTTAATACTAGCTATGCCCGCGACTCCGTACACGTAAAATTAGGTAAAAATTTTAATTTCAATTTTAGCGTGATGATCTACAGCCAATATCTTCCATGGGCTTTATAACACTGAAAGAATTTTTCAAATCGGACTAGTAGTTTCTGAGATTAGCGCGTTCAAACAAACTCTTCAACTTTATATATAGAGCATAGATACAGATTATAAAATGGACAATTTGATTTATTTGTTTGAACCCATTTGAAAAATTCTGTCACCACTAGAATCCTTTGTTATCCAATAAAAAAAAATCAAAAATGTTAGGGATCCGTATAAAAATTGCCCTAATGTAAGCCGTGCGGAACTGGGTTGGCGCGCTAGTAAATAAATAAAAAGGATGAAATAAAAGTTTGTTTGTTAAATGTGAACATCCCATAACAAATGAACTTTTATCTAAATATCTTTTATCTGACCCTTATCAGACCCTTTCAGGGATTTTTAATAACAAATGAATAAATCCAGTTCACGAACATTGACGGTATTGAATATAAAACAAATATTAGAGCATTTTTCGTCCTTTGCGACCCTTAAAAAGCGAAAAAATGTCCAACACCAACAGATGTTATGATTTATCCGTCGACCTTTTTCTTGTCATTCATTTTAAATCAAATATGTATTTTGTATGAGATTAGTTTTATATTTAACAGTTATTTTGGTTGGCTTTTAAAACGAGTCACCTTCTATGGGAAGGAAAGGGGTTTGTCTAGATACCCCCAATTCGATTTTATCTGCTGGATAACGGTCCAAATATTATAAAACTTGTACGAAACATTTGTAAATACGTGAAAGGGAACATAATATAATTTTTGGTATTTTTGGTTAACATCTGTGTTTCTAACAGTATTAACTGTGGTTTTAGCGTTTCATTTCATGATTTCACGTACGAACACATACGTACGTGCGTATACGAACGCAGTATGTGAAATCATGAAATTAAGCATCATCAATAAAGACATCACTGCGCATACAAAGGGCGGGACCTCCCTGAGGCAGTTCATTCATATTTATTTTCTCAACCATCTGTTTCTATTGAGTATGATTGATTGGGTCCCTATTGATTTATTATGTACAGGGACTTGAACATAATCTGCATACTAAATCACTGCTATCGACATCTTAAAAACAATGGATATTTACATAGTTCTAGGGAAGATGATGAAGACTTCATTTGATTTCTGGTAGAATCTTGGCAACAAAGCATAGCATCATTGCACTACTCTATTAAAAGTATAACTCCAAAGATTAGGTGATAATAGAACACTAAAATACCCGATTGGCAGAATAACAAAAACACTTGACCGAGTTGGGGGATTCGTCAGCTTAGATTAATACCTAAAAACCCAAAAATACAGTAACCCCCTATAACACGGTAGATTTGGTTGACGTTATAGAAAAACGCGTTGTACGAGTATTCCCGTAGAACGCATTTATACGGTCCCGTACAACGCGTTATGAATAAATGATCCAGTTTAACTTTTCCCGTTAAAAAGGATTTAAATTGAATATCAAGGAAAAACTATATTCTGAACTAAATAGTATGCGTTTTTGGTTAAAATCAATCTAAGAACATCAATTTAAGCATATGTAACTAAAAAAATGATTTAATTTATATAGAAATATAACGTGGAATACTCGTGTAATACGAGGTATTGAAATCGCGTAATATGAAAACGCGTTACAAGAGTGTACTGTTATCAACTCTAAAGTGTATTTATGTCCATGAATAATTTCGAAGAACTGGCAAAACAGCCTTTTCAATTAACTGTGATTTAATCACGTTCATAATTAACTTAATTTACCACGGTTCATAATGTTAAGTAAGTACCGTGCCTTGGCAGCTTTTCGTACAATGTATCCATAACGAAACAGTGCGTACAAAGCAGTATAGAAAATATACGAGTGCTGGAAGCAACATCTGCTCCAAACAACCTTACTCCCTTCAATTTATTGAAGGTTGCTGACAAAGTTGCAGCTGTAAATTTTCAGTCAAACCTTTGAAGCGAATTTAGTTAGTTACTATCAAAATCTTCGAATCTGTACCATTTAATGGCTACTTATTTATAGCTTTTGAGTAAAATTTACAGAATTTTGAGTAAAAACCTATAAAATAGTCTGCATATCGCTGATGGTAATCGTTGGGAATTCCAAGTAAATTTTTATTTATTATTATTTTATTAAGTAAAGTAATTTTGTAAAGAAACTTCGCTTTCTATTTATTAGTGAAATAAAAGGAAGTTTTAAGACAGTAGTGTAGTATTTATTATTTTATTTTATACTAGCTGCCCGGAGAGACGTCTATCTGTCACAATTTTTATATTTATTCTTCTTCTTCTGCGTAAAATTAGGTAAAAAAAATAGATTCAATTTTAGCGTGATGATATATAGCCTATAGCGTTCCTCGATAAATGGGCTATTTGACACTGAAAGATTTTTCAAATCGATCTAGTAATTCCTGAGATTATCGCGTTCAAGTAAACAAACATACAAAAAACTCTTCAACTTTATTATTTGTATAGATTCTGTGTATCTTAAAGAACACACAAAAGAAAAAAATCGCCGAATTGGTGGAGCCGTTCTCCAGGTTATCGCTAAGAAACATTTTTTTTATGTAGAGATAATATATATTTTAAGTGAGGATGTCGTGGCCTAATCTGTGGTCGGCATCTGAGTCGATCGCTAAGTTTAGTTGCTTTGACTGCGAACGGGTGATAGATGGGTGACCTAGCACTGGATTATATTTGATATCCGACCTCCTCCGTGTTTCGGAAGGCGCGTAAAACAGTGCGACCAGATTAATGTCACTTGGTGATATTAGTCGTAAGGTTGTAGAGATCGTGGGGGTTCCGAGGATGACGTCAGATGGCAATTTGGCCCATTGGCGCAGTGGGCAGAGATCTTGCCTTCCGTTCCGAGGGTCGTGGGTTCGATTCTCGTCTCGTGTCTGGGTGTATTATCTATTACATGTATGTATTATCTAATGTATAACAGGCCTTCGTTACCTTTAACATAGATACATAAAGTTGTCCACCTTAGGAACAGAACTCCGTGTTTCTTATAGTCCTGTATATGTTATATATACTTATTTATTTATATAGGTAGGGGTTGATCTGTAAATTACGTCACACGACAATAGCTTCGTGACGTCACATGTCAAAATAATTCACTTAATATTTATATTTAAAAAAGTCGAAATAATATTGAAACTGCTCTTCTCTTTTAATTATTTATAATGCATAAATTTGAAAAAATATGTGACATCACGTCACAGCCGCCGCAATCCCTTTCTAGTTCCGAAAATGTCACAACGTGTGACAAGGACTTCAGGAAGTTAATTAATCGTAAAATTTGTGTGACTTAATTTTGTAAATCACCACTAAGCATCATTCTTACGTAAGCATAATAAGGCTGGCCTTTGATGATAAGATATCTTATAGACAGTTGCAAAAAACTCTTGGTATTCACTCGCTGGTAAGCTACTTCGCTTAACTGTTAATAAGGAAAGAAGGAAAGAAGGAAGGAAAGAAGGAAAGAAGGAAAGAAGGAAAGAAGGAAAGAAGGAAAGAAGGAAGGAAGGAAGGAAGGGAGGAAAGAAGGAAAGAAAGAAAGAAGGAAAGAAGGAAAGAAGGAAAGAAGGAAAGAAGGAAAGAAGGAAAGAAGGAAAGAAGGAAAGAAGGAAAGAAGGAAGGAAGGAAAGAAGGAAAGCGGGAAACAGAAAACCTTTATTTGGCGCGCACACATAACACTGTAAACAATCACAATTGCAAATAGTAGAATAATAGTCAACATTTGGTAGCAATCGACATCTATTGCTACCGAAGTTGCAAAAAAGTCATCTGCAATTTCATTGTTGCGAGAGAACATGTTGCAATAATTGCTTTTTAAGATGCCGTGATAGAGCAACGAAACTTTAGTGGAGGTAAACAATTATAAAGGTACACGTGGTGCCAGCAAAACTTTGCGAAAATGTGCCGTTGCCGTGCCGTGCGAAAACGTTCGCGACTAAAAGTTATTCTTTGTTTTATTGTATTGTCGGCGTCAGTGTTGCAATCAGAAACTTTCGAAAAGAAGCAACACTAATCGCAACAATTTGAGAATGTTACTTCCGCAGTCATGTTGCATTGTTCTCTCCGTTAAATGTCACTGCATTTATTTCAAATTGTTGCAACAGTTGTTGTTAACTAGGGTTAAAACACAGCATTTAATATAATAATAACAATAATATCACCTTTGTTCAATTAAGTAACTATAAACCTAAATACACAATGATCTTAAATCTAGAAATAAATAAAAAAAGAGAGAGAAGATTTCAAATATTTTTTTTTAATGAATAAGTTCGATGCTTAAATTCTTTTACGTTCTGAAATGCTGCCTTAACAATGATAATTTTAATCAATTGACACTTATATAGGCTCAGCTTTAAACATATTGAACTAAATCTGGGTTGCTAGATTAATCAGTATTATAGAACAATTGTCTTCGTAAATTGTCATAACCATTATCCGGGTATTCGAATATCCGAGCGCCAGGCTCCAATTTAGCCGGACAATTGAGTATCTAACGTGCTCAATATTCTGGTTACCACTTCAATAAACCTCAAAGACTTGGTGCCAGAAATGCACGCCATATTAGACTAGGCGTATCGATAATATAACATAATACTGTTTATAGAGCCTTTATAGATAGTAGGGGATGTGGCTGTGGGGCGAGTTAAGATAAAGGATTGCCATCTGACGTCATCCTCGGAACCCCCACGATCTCTACAACCTTACGACTAATATCACAAAGTGACATTAATATTTGTCTCTACCGTTCAAAGTTCAAACCGCTATTACTTCCCGTCATCACAGAACGGAGTCACTTTCATCCAAAAGATCATTAGGTTTTACTGCGATGTCGCAGGTACATATATTCTCAAACAACGTTTTATCTTATGCAATTTCTGTCAGTCAGTATAAGTATAAAAATGAAATGAGTTGTCATAAGTATGGACTGAATCAATTAACCGATTTGGTATTACATGGATCTCACAACTTTTTATGCCGGCGCTAGACATAGCTCAAAGTGTTTAACATTCTTAATCCAAAAAAAGTTCTAAAAACTTTGCGCAGCTACACAAAGTCCTTAGCCTCCCTACATAATCATTCAAATTAAGCTTTGTCTGGCGCCTGTTTACAGTAGACCAAATGTGTTGCGGGACAATTTTTTTTTTGAAAAGTTTTATTTATGATGGCATAGAATATACTGTAACCTTTTTATTATCCCAAGTGTTCCACTTGACTAGAATATGAATTATATTAGATTAAATGAATAAACCGATGCCTAAGTGAGCATTTGCCGAGGGCTGAATGGTATGATATAAACATGTCATAACGCTAAACTTGCGCTTCAGGATACCAAAGCGAATCCTGTTGTACTGAATACCTTATTCCCTTACGATGTACCTCTGGGGTATCTACTACACAAAGACGTTTATGCCGGAGCCGAACATAGCTCAGTCCTTGTACATTTATGTCCTTGAATACAACAAAGTTCTACAAAACTTTGTGTAGCTACACAAAGTCGCCGACCATATTACATGATCATTCAAATGACGCTATGTCTAGCTTCTACTTCAACTAGAAGTGACAGAAAATTGTTCTCTTGGAAGACACATGTTTAGCAAAAGCATAAAAATGACTTATAATTATATTCTATAGGAATGTAATATATTCTTTAGAATATTCTTTAAAAGCATCGTAATATAATATTTTCAAGTTTCAATGATGCTCCTTTTCTGCATTTTTACGTTGCATTTCAGCCCAACTTCTTTTGTTGGCATCAGAATTAGCCAACCGGTGTATCTTCACAAATACATAAAATGATATTATACATGAAACTGGATAATACATCCACGTATTATTATTATTCATATAATGAAAGTAAGGAAATTGAGCAATCTTCGCTGAAATTGTATAAGGAAATTTCATATGACGTCCTGATTTCCTAAAATTGAAAAAAAAATCCTTTGATAAAATATATACTTACTATATACGAAATATAATTCATTTAACATTGATAAATTAAATCGACAATTTATTTTATATAACTAGCGGACCTGGCAGACCTTGCCTTGCACGTTGTTACTTACCATTTATTACATTCTATTATAATATTATTTCCGTCCACGTCCCCGTCCCCGATAAGATTTCGAATAAACCAGACTTGTTTTATAAATATAACGAAATTTGAAATTTAATTATATCATCATCATCATCGTTGGCCACTTCATCTGTTGCAGATGATTGATGCAATGTATAGTTTTGCGACACTTCCGTTTGTGGCTGTGCAACCTGGATTGACACGTACGGCTACACCCAGAGCAGATGTACACTCCGAGAGAACAAGATTTCTTCGTTTGTAACCTTGTCTTTCCATGTAACATCCAATATATTCCGCACGCAACGCATATGGAAAGTATTAAGGCAGCGCTTATGCTTCGCATACGTAACCCAGGTCTCAGCTCCGTACAAAAGTATGCTAAGGATGCACGCTTGGTATAGCAGTATTTTGGTTCTAGCCGTAAGATGCTTGGTGTCCCACATTCAATTATATAAACGGTAAGTAACCCAACTTTCGTGCAGGCCAACGTCTGCCAGGTTCGCTAGTTATATATAGATATTATGTGTTGCGTAGTAGAAGAGTAATGTCAAAAAACTAAAGTTTGTTTGTTTGTTAGTTTTTTATATTGTATTAATAGAAATTGACCGTTTTTTACCCAGCTATAAAGCTTTTTTCACGAAGTGTTTTTTCTAAGATAGCATAAATTTTTCGTAGCGTTGCAGGA